>JASSKH010000025.1:10533664-10816164 GCA_031763025.1 Macrocystis pyrifera
GCAACCACGGTGCTGCCGTGACCTATTACAGTAGCCACTACATCAGAGACAATGTAACTTCGAAAAAGATGTTGTTGCTTGTTCTACTACTGCACCTGGATTTCTTGCACTCGCTTTCCCCCTTCCTCCTTCGAAGGGATCGGCAGGTGACGGAACGGGACACCGAACATTTCTGCCACAGTCCTGAGGCCAGGGAAATGTATGCAACAGCCAAGGAATCACGCCGAGTCTGGATTTTTTTGTACAGCAACTGGGGAATCAGGCACAGTCGGGGGATTTTATGGAACATCCTACAGTAGGAATGAGGCACAGCATGCAGTCATGAGGTCGAAGAGAAAGGGGCGCCTCCGCAGTCGTCCCGGTGAACCACTTTCAGACATTATACTGCCGCGTTTACGACCGCGCGACCATCCCTTCGGGTTAGCCACCCGGCGGGGGTACCTCGTCTGCGTATTTCCCCCGCCACAACCTGCGTGCTACTCTTCGCGCGCCGGCCAAGCAAGTGACCGGGCTACGTGTCTGACAGTTCGCTCACCTGAGCTTGTCATGATTGCTGATAACAACCGTGATCTCGCAGTCTAGCTCCCCGCTGCGGTGTCTGATGAGAAGGTCGTACAGGCTGCCGATACGGCGGAGCGGAAAAGCGGAAGAGTTCATACAAATCGCTTCATTACGGTGTGGCGCGACACAATCTATCATTGGTGAACAGCTCAGCTTAATGGGGGAGATAAAAGACTACCTGCTTCTAGAGGTAAACATAAAATAAAAAGACACCTCAGCTGTGAGATCAAAACATTTCGTCGAAACTCATTCCGCTATCAATAGTTGCGCGCGATACTTACACTAATATATATATATATACAAGGCGCTTCGCTCCGCGGGCGGCCTACGCCGCCCGCTACGCTCGCTCAGGAAGAAAACATCAAATTATGCGAAGCGGACATAGGTCCATGATTGAATAGTGTTTTTTTTATGGCCCCTGTAGTTAGCTGCAAACTGGCGACTTGATAATGCCAAGAGTCCCGCCGCCATGCTTCAGGAGAAAACAGCTCGGACGCCACATATGCTCCGCGTCGCGGGCGGTTTTCCGCTACGCTCGCTCACACGTCGTACATACGTACATACCCCAGGTAGGGTACTTATTTTCTTCTTTCGATATGCTCTGTGTCTGTGTACTCGTCGTACGTACGAAAGATAAAGTTAAAGCACAGAACGGCACAGCAACACAACAAAAGCAACGAAAATGAAACCGAAAAATTATATCCCCGTCCCCTTTCGTGTAATAATTTAATACCTGGGTGGAACACCTTACACCAGTCAAAAAAAGAAAAAAAAAAAAAAAGAAAAAATCTTACAGCAGAGCTTCTCTCTCAGCCTCGTACGCCGCCCGCCCCTCTCGCGACCATCTCGCCACCGATTCAGTCCCGGTAAAGCTTCCCTCCCTCTCTTCCACAGTGAGCCCCGTCGCCCGCCTCGCGTGGAGCCCGGTGCTCACCGTGGACCTCGACGCAAGCTCGACAATGTTGGTGCTCATTCGGGGTACCTCCCTCTTGTGACTCTCAGCCCGGTCGCGAAAATAAGCACCGCTTGAATATTATCTTGCGATCCCGAACGACCCTTAAATACTCGTACGTACTCTATCCAAAATCATAAATGGAGGCCAGACAGAGCCTAGTGATGCATCCCTCGTGTCTCGAGGCACACGCGACGCCTAGGCACGAAAGCGGCGACCGCGCTCCTTGCAACTCCCCCTCTACCCGCCAGCATCCACTGACACCCGCGACGGTGCCGGGTTCGCCCGCGCAACCGTGCTCGGAGTACACGCACGCACACGAAACGAAAGAAGAAAAAAGGAAAGAAGGACTGAAAGTACGAAGAGAAATGGAGAAAACAAAGACCCGCTAGAAAGGTCCGGCAAGTAATACACGGAGGCGATTCCCAAGTGGGAGCTCTGAGAGGCCAGGGATGTACCAACGGAGCACGATCAGAGGTCGAGATATCTATAAGTAGTTCTATACGTAAAACGATGCACGACCAACGACAAGACAGGGACTGGCAAGAAGTTTTTTTTATCATACCGGACTCAGTATAGGAAACTTGAACCTCGAATTCGCGAGTTTTTTTTTCTCATTTCTTCGAGCGCTATCTTCGAGGATCGGCTTCAACGTCCCTCGCCCTTCGTTTCGGTTGCAGACCTCACCGTGAACGCGTACGTGGGCCGAGAGAGACAAGCGAGAAGTAGGGACGATCTTTGATTTTGGGCGGCAATCTCGAGCTTTTCTGGAATCTTGAGGTGGAGAGGTCGTGCAAATGAACGTGGATTGACTTATAGAAAAATTGGCATGTTTGTTTTTTTTCTTGTTATTTTTTCACACTGAGCACAAAAGTGAGTGTATGAGAAAATAAGCTGCACACAGCAATAGCAGCAGTAGCTGCAACCCGGTCTCGAGCGTTGTTGTACGAGCAAGAGCACATACGAGTATGTACACGAGTACAAGCACATACGAGCATATTCGAGTACGAGTACGCGCTCTCGAGCTTTTCTTTGAATATGGAGAGGTCGTGCAAATACACGTGGAATGATTTTGGACAAAATAGGCATTTTTTTTTTTCCTTGAAAAAAAACTAATGACATTTTTCGAGCACATGAATGAGGAAACAAGCTGCGCACAGCAGTTGCATTAGCTGCATCCCGGGCTCGAGCGTTGTTGTACGAGTACGAGTACGCGCGCTCTGCCTGTCAGTATATTTGACACATGTTAAGCACAAAAGTGAGTGTATGACGAAGCAAGCTGTACACAGCAGTTACAGCAGTAGCTGCAGCCCGACCTCGAGCGTTGTTGTACGAGCAAGAACACAAACGAGTATGTATACGAGTACAAGCATCTTGATTTTCTTGGGGTTTTGTTTCATAGATTTTATTGGTTTGACACTTGTTTTCGAATCTTACACCCGGGCCTTGGATTTTCAATGTAAAATATATATCCCATTTTTTTTTACACTGAAGTTGGGTGCATTTACAGTAGAAGTACGAGAATAAATGAAACATGTACGAATACGAGACAGCTTCAGAGACAACCTGCACGCCGCTATTATACTCTGTTTGCAGCCCGAGCACGAGCGCGAGTTGCCGCAGGCCGTTGCTATGCCTGCTTCTCGACGACAACCTACGATTTTGCTGTTGTGTTAGACGCCCTCTATCTACAAGAATAAGTGGGTGGTGAGTATAATATACAACAGCAGCGGCAAGCAGCAGTATTCATGTCTTCTAACAATCAAAGAGTTGAACGACGAAGGCAGAAGGCCGTCAGTTCGTTTCTCTGTGCTCTGACTACGTAAATTGGTCGGCGAAGCTCGGATCTAGCTAGAGGAGCTAGCTACTCTCCATGGCTACGTAGAAAACATGCAGCAAGCAGTCAGCAGTCAGCCAGCGTGCTAGTCCCGGAGGCTTGATAGAGACGAAATATCACTTCAAACGCAGTCGACACGTCTCTTCGTGGCGGGACTAGAGTCAGTCGGCGTGGGCTCGAAATTCGCGAAAACAATAAGGCTATTCCTAGTCACACGTAAATATCAACCGGTACACAGGTACAAGGTACACCTGAACCTGTCGTATTTGTTTTGGTTGATAACCTGGTTGAAATCTGAAGCTCAGAATGGGATTCGCATAAGAAATAGCATATAAGTGAGTTCCAGGTTCTCGACCAGACCGTCACATGGGCATTGTCCCGCGGAGGTCCCACCAGTCGTGGATATCCATATATCTCATTGTACGATTGTGGTCATCCATATTTCTGGACTAGTTGTTGTCAGCAGAGATGTCGTCAGCAGTGACATTGTCCCGTGACAAGTGTCACTGCAGATTGGAATACAAGGCCCGTGCCTCTCACACACACTCTTCCTCTCCCATCATCGTTGATGGTTGTTTCGTGAGATCGTCTGCACCGATTCTATACCAAAACCTGGCGTGTCCTACACGCTACACCCTCTAAGAAAGGGAAGTGCCATAGATGTCGAGTCGAACCTGGGGGTCCTCTCAACATTTGGCGTCGACGAAGGCTCGCGCCTGTGGCAGTTCTTGTTTTCTCGTGAAAATACAAGAGGTTGTTTGGTATTTTTCTTCACATCGTACGATCATTTGGTTTTGTTTGTTGTGTTGCCTTATTCCTTGCCAAGCCGATGGTACTCCCTCCCCCGTACCCTGCCATTCTGCGTCGACTTTCACCTTATTTGGTTTAATTTTGTTATATTTGTGTGATCCTTTGCTAATTATCTTTTTATTTTTTTCTGATTTTGTTGACATTTTTACAGCCCCCCTTGTCCCGTCTGTCTACGTACTCTTTGTGTCTGTTGTCCTTGACACACCAGCTGGACATATGACTACTCGTTTTTCGTTTGCTGTTTGCTCTTTGTCTCTTCCCTCTTCTTGTCTTCTTGTCTTCTGTCTGGTCTTCTTGTGACGTCCATATGTTGGTCCATCAGTTGGACATATCATAGGACCGATCGGACCAGCAAACAGCAACCTTGTCCTCGGGACTTAGCCGGTGCCCTCAGCGCATGTTTTCTTCGTGCTTTCCATATTTTCTTGTTCCTTTCGTCCTTTCAGTTTTGTTTTTTACCCTCTACGAGTTTTTTTTTTCTTCTTCCTTTTCATTTCTTCCGGGTGTACATACAATGACATGGGTATGTTCCTGTTGTTCTTGGGTTGCAACTGATACGGGATGGTATACCACAAGCTCGTTAGTACCGTTTCCCTCGCTTTCGTATTGGTACTGCCGTATACGCATTCTTTCGTACTTGTTTGTTTTCTCCCATCGAGATGCCCTTTTGTCACAGCCTGTTTAGTGACCACAGGCAGGATTTCAGGGAAATGAGCTACTGTGAGAACATCGTCACATGTAGAGTGCAGCAGTAAATGCAGTAGTTACGCCTGCTATTGCAACGACGGGCTACTGCAGTTATTAGGGACACGAGCTATGCTATCAACAATGTGATAACGTGATCATCATCGTCATCGCCGCTACGAAGGCCCCAGCACGGACATATCCCAAGTCGGATGCGCTGTGCGCGCTGTACACGTTATGGTGCCAAATGACACATCTAACAAGCTAACAAGTCAAGCCATTCCGGGCGTCCAGCTGGGTTTCTTTTCTACGGGAATCTGTGAACGCCTACACGCCTCGCACAGATCATGATCTAGATCATCTATACAGTTCCTCACCCGCCGTCGTGAGAGGTTGTGCAGGATCCGCATAGTACAGATCCAACCCAGGACACACGTGTTAGACCATGCGGATGATACGGGTCCCACATGGCAACATCAGCCACCGTAGATCATACGAGATCAGGAATATATCTGTCTTGAAATATGTAGATCATGAAGTGGGAATCGATGATCTGTTCGAGGTGTAGAACCTTCAACGCTTACCACTCTCTTTTATCGCCGACGGTGCCACGTCGCAGACAGTCAGCAGATTATATGAGGCAAAACGATGGTGCTCGCGCTTTCGCCCCCTGGGGCACCCTGGACCGCCGTGCCTTGCGAAAATTGAGAGCAAAACACTCAATAAAAAAACAAGAACAGACTGAGATTTTTTTTTGAGGGGGCTACATGTTTCCGAGCACGCTTTTCACAGGAAAAAACTGTACTTATTTTACCAAAAGGGCCTCAAGCACCAGACTCTTGCGCCTCTGCGTGACCACCGCTAGATTTTGGCAAGGAGGTAACGGGAGAACGACCAGAAGCAACAACACATATATCAACATGTACCAGCTTCTACCAGATCGCATATAGCCTTCACAGAACACAGAAAAAACCCACGCACGTTGCGTTGCAGCTCAAAGCAACAGCGAGCGCTTAACACAGACGACATCCCCCCTCCATACCAAAGACAGCGGACCAAACAGCGGAAAGCGATGCAACAGAGGAAATTAGGCTACGAGTAGTGCTATGTGTGGAGCTCACCAGTGATCATCCTTCGATACCAGGACGGCAACCTTCTGCTGGCGATTGCGGTAGGAAATCGACCACTCCATTCGGTACCGGTCGGCAAGCTGCAGCCGCATCCGCGCGGGGTGTGAAGGATATTGGTCGTGAACGGGACGATTGGTCGATCCGTTCGTCCATTGCCGCGCAGCACGATTGGTCGTTTCATTCGCCCGTTGCGGCGCAGTACAATCGGTCCGTCCGCAGCACGATTGGTCGGTCCATTCGTTCATTGCAGCGCAGAACGATTGGTCGGTCCGTTCGACAGTTGCGGCACAGCACGATTGGTCCGTCCGTTCGCCCATTGCAGTGCAGCACGGTTTGTCGATCCGTTAGTCCATTGCAGAGCAGCACGATAGGTCCGTCCGTTCGTCCATTTCAGAACAGCCGATGCATGAGATGTACAAAATGCGACCGCGAGAAACAAAATATGAACACACCTGTTGTTCGTGTATCTACTGTGATAAATATTAAAGCGTACAAGAGGTGACTGAGATGGTGCGAGCGGCCGCCAGTGCACGGAATGCACTGTGGTGGTAGCAAGAATCTCTGTGGGGACCAACCGCTAAGCGCAGAGTCTTCAACAAGAGCTGAACATCGAGGAAGGTCGCCCACCAGCTATAGGTGAGTTGGGTCATCAAATCAATAACAATGACTCGGTTGGCAATCATCACCGCTACACAGAGAGGCGCGCACTTTCGCCAAGACATTCTGCGTCAGTCAGTACTATGACAGCATACGTCAGCCAAACGCCTGCGATATGTACAGCAGGGATGTTCACCACACGGGAGCTCCACTGCTATCACTTGCCCGACAAGAGAGTGTCGATAAGATATGCGGAGCATGGACTACTACGGGGTACCATAGTACATAGGACCTACGGTAGACACGAAAACCTATATATTTCCCCATTTTTACTAACAATATTTGGTCCTATTTACTATGGCCCCCCGTAATACCATACTTAGGTGCAGCGAATATATTTACCAAAAAATATCGCAAGTTTAGATGGGCGAAATAAAAATGCATTGGCGCCGTACATACGCCGACTTCCCGGCATCCGTTCACTAAAAGACTGCCTTGGCTACCTCCACGAGCCAAGTTCACAACCTTTGAAGCGGCCGAGGTCTGTAGTCCGGACGAAGCTTACAGCCGTTGAAGCGACCGAGGTCTGTAGTCCGGAAAATACATCGCCGTTGAAGCGACCGAGGTCTGTAGTCCGGGAAAAACACGCCCTCTACAACAGTACTCCCACTGGTGACTGGCAATGCGCGCAAGGCTTTCATCACAATGCACTACTTCCGTGGGCTGCCACCCACCTCTTGCAGGGCCTTCTCCATGACATGCGTGTTCGCCGCCCCGATGGACATGAGAGTGCTGGCAACCACCGTCGATCGCATCAGAAGGGACACGAAAAAAGGCGCGGGATGTTGTTGTTATTGTGGTTGTTGTCACGTCAACTCCTCGCCAAAATCGAGGCTGTGGTCACAGCACAGGTCCCAACAACCTCGCAGTGGAGGAATCCCATGAACAAAACCAAAATAATCCCCAAAACTCGATGCAAATCGTGCACTTCACACGACAAATACAAGGCGAAAACATCGTACGCATCATAATATGTGATGACGGAAGGCAAGAAGGCCACACGGCATCAGCACCATAGCGGGAAAACGCCGGCGCATCGTACAAAGCGGTGTGTAGAGTGAGGACTAAGGGTGCGGGGGTTCCGCGAATGTGACCCCGCTGTGCAATACATGGCCGCATGGCTTCTGGAAATCACACAAGATGGCTGGTTTCAGACTCGGCAAGCGTGTACGTCTGAAGCAGAGCGCGCGGTTGTACAGCTTCTGCGGCTTTTCCGCTGCAATGCATTGCGTGGTCCCCCGTTGCCCACACAAAATCGTGTTCACTCCCCCCATTCATGCATGGCCTTGCCTGTAACTGCGGGTACCATCTCAACATGCGTCTGTAGAACTCGCGCAGCGGCCACATACACTACACCTATGACTGCAGAAGGAGAGTATCACCAAAAGGCAAGTTATTCTTCACAGAAGGACGTCACTGCCCCATACCCATACCTCTATTGAAGCATGCCTGTCTCATGCAATTCCATTACATCCATTATATCGCCCGACGATACATCCATCCCAAACGCTTGACAAACTGATGCCCGCGCGCGCCTAGTACAGGCTCAATTTCTGTCGCGTATAGTCTTCGACCATAGTGCGTAGCCCCTATACTTTTCGTGCGGTAAACGAGGACGTGTAAACTTGTTTACAGTACATACTCTTGAGCGGCAACCTTCCGTGTCGACAACTACTGTAGGCCGAGTCTCCTGCTGCGCCCGCTCTTAAGGAATTTGGTGGTAAGTATCTGAGGCTCGTTTTCTCACGATAAATAAGAAATTTGACCGAATAAACGACGCTCAGGATCGGATGCCATACTAAACCCCGTACAGTATGGTCCGAATAAAACTTTCCGGTCAATTCTCCGAAAAGAGAAAACGGACGTCATCATCCACGGCCAATTTTCCAGTTTCCTTTTTTTTCCGAAAAGTGACGTCACGATTCGGATGACGACAAATGTCGGCCAAGGACTTTCCACCACCATAATAAGCAATCAGAAACTACGGACACGAAATCTCTTTTTCTCTGTAGTCTGTGCCCAATCAATGGCGGAAACATCGTGAGAAATTGGCCCTCTGCGCCAAATCGGCGTTTCTTAATACGCAGCGGGCGCCTTCTGCACACCACGAGAAGATTATTTGTAGCAGTAACTCACTAGTCGACCTTCAAGCGTTGAAAGTACACCGAAGAAAAAGGGTCGGTGAACTGGTCCGTCTCGACGATGTTGATGTCATACCCGTGCAGCAGATGCGCCACAGCTGCCACCTACACCGATGGGATGGGATGGTGGGTGGGAGGAGGGTGGGGTGGGGTGGGGTCCAGCACCTCGGCACGTCAAACGGCGTCAGAGAAGCCGAAAAAAAAAACGGCAATCTCTCCAAGCCGAGACTTCCTATATATGTCTACAAACGGTCATCGCATTTGTATTCAGGGTGGTATCGCGCAGGTTGATGAGCGTCAGTCTCTAGTCTATAAAATACACATGTAAATACCGAATTTGTACCGCGATACTCGCAGGTTCCTCAGGATTAAAAGACCCCTTTCGGGTCTTGCGGTCGAAAAACATACCAGGTACCATATCTGGGGTCATACCTGTCGCTCGTCAGTTGCCTGTGCACTGCTGCCACAACAGCTGCTAATGTTTCATACATCGGACAGGGCGTCTATCCCCACTCCACGATCTAGACCTTTCAGGGCAAAAATATCCATGATCTGCGATCTGCAGGTCCTCGCTCATGTTCCCGAGCGCAAGACGTATACGCTGCATGCTGTATTATTATCATCAGTTTCCCGGGTTGGATCTCTACTGCACAGATCCTGCGCAACACTTCGTATCGGCAAGTCAGGTTCTAGATGATCTACAGAAGACAGGTAGATCAAATAGATCGTGATCTGCCCGATGTGTGTAACATTTGCAAAGGGCTACCCAACGGCAGTGTTGCCCGCATCTTGCGCACTGCCTGTGGGCGATATCAAATCAAACATCGATTATCCCTAGACAAACACCTTGCCTGTCGTGGTGCCATGACAGAGTGGGGTGGGTTCCGATTGTAGGGAGGTGGTCTTTATTTCCTCAACTACAATAGGACAATAACAGGCTTCATGCTCGCCAGTGTCGCTAGGATGCGCTTCGTACTTCGTACATTAAATATCGGTCTTTCTATGGATCGATCCCTCGGCGTGGGTTGCTCTGCACCTGGGATGATATGCCCGGCACGTCTCACGCTGAAGAGTGTCAACATACCCCCTGGAGTGAATTTCCGGCCCGATTTGTCCCAAAACATGCCTTATAGGGGGGGCACAAGCAATACATAAGATGGGTTTGAAAATATCTCGTCAAGATGTTTCCATACTCTTCAAGATGCATTGCTCGGCGTCTGCACTCTCCCTGCTGTCGAGGAAAGGCAGCCTGCAAGTGCGTCCGAGGGTTATAGGGTATCTTGCGTGGCACGCGGCAGGTCTATCGAGCCCTTTCGAACCCCCAAAGAGCGTACCAGGTGAAAAAAGCTCCGTTTACGAGCAGCGAGAGCGCCCAGAAATACGCGTAGGGGCGTGTTGCGCCCGTGACGTACGACTCCGTGCATTAAAAGTCGGACACCAATTTGTACTATAAATAAATACGCAGCGGCCGTTGTTGTAACCGTCAATTTGGAGCGTCAATTTTCCTCTTTGTGTAGTCCCGCTAGGGTTCGCAGATGTGCATACCGTTAGTACAACATTCTTCTAATCTATCACTGCTGTAATCATTCATCCGCCCTCACCACTCCAGTCCGGTCCGGGCACTTGATGTTAATCACGGCGGTGAAGGTGGCCGGTGGCGGCGAGGCTGCCTCTCCGGCTAGCTCCGCTACCGGTGGTACGTGGCAAGAGACAGCAGTCCCGCTGCCCGAGGCTCCACCCCCTCCGCTGCCTGCCCTCGTGGGCGTCGGGGTCACCAGGTCATTCATCTACATTCAACACGTAGGGGGACGGGCGGGAGGGGGGGGTCGATATCATGCATAGCCGTAGTCGTATGACCAGGGGGGGGGGTACTCATGTCGTGCATGGTCGCATTCGTATTACCATAGAACCTCGTATCCCTACGAGGCCGGTGCGAGGCACGTCGGGTTTTCACCGAACAGGAAGGCACTGCTGGCACCAAGCGCGAAAAAAAAACGCCGTGAGGTGTTTGGCGAGCCGCATGAAGGGTACGCTGCAACCGCTTGTGAGGCGGGCTTTCTTGCATATGGATGCCAGCGTCGAACTCATACAGCAAATATAGGGGTGCACAGCCAGCACCGGTACGTAAGGTGTAGCGATGTGGCAGTCAACACTTTGGAGAGTGTCTTTGGAGAGTGTTATTAAGAGATATCCTGCCGACGACGCCAGTGTAATGATAAGGTGCTCACGATGGGATGGGAGTATGGACTCAAGGCACGACTACTGCTGTAAAGCAGGATACCCTCTGGGAACGCTTGACCACCCACGTGTTTGGTGTTAATTTGTTTGCCTCGCCTTGATGTCTTCTGAACACGAGGGGCAAGATGATACAAGTATCCTATTTCTCAGGACCATTCACGACGTTGGCCCATTTTTCTTTTTCAAAAAATAAATTCGCTATAAATTTAACACTTTAACGACGCAGAGCGGAACCAAGGTGAAAACGGAGGGGTGCTACCGAGTGGAATCGATCAAGCGTATTTGCTTTCCAAAATACGTCGTCATACCCACTCAGCTACGTACGATTTCATGCCTTCGCACCGTAGTTTCGAGATGCATATAGTGCCTCCACATCTGTACCCAAGGGGGTACCATAACACTTGGATAAAAAAACCTTATTGTACTATCCAATTCGGGCGAATGGGGTTCGAAAAGGCTCCCCTCTTCTCTCGCCTCGTCCACACCCCCTACCACGTATATGCGTGCAAGCCTTCTCAAGTATTACGACATCCTTTTCCTCCTTTTCCTAAACCCTGGTAGTTTCCAGGCCTTCTAGGGCAATACCTTATAACAAGAGCTCTCAAGTATCACGACATCCTTTTCCTCCTTTTCCTAAATCCTGGTAGTTTCCAAGCCTTCTAGGGCAATACCTTATAACAGAGCCCTTCTCGGGGTTCTCCCCGGGCGGTCCCACATTTGTCCACTCATTCACGGCAAGGCCGACGAAGGCACTACCGACGAATCGACATTGTTGTTATTCTGGGGAGCATACCATATTAATTAGAACCACATGTGTCAAAACATACGGGAATACCTTGTTTTTCGGGGCCGTCGTGGGTTCTGACTCCTAAAAATTGCCCCCCGGTACAAGAGATCAAACACCAAAGGGTAAGCGTTTTACGCATGCAAGAAGCTAAAGCGGCCCTGAAAAATGCGAAGCGCGCGCGTTACACCGCCGGCGATGATGATGGCCGCAGTACACCGACACCGCTTGAAGTTGTCTACGACGCCGACTGCCGCGGCGGGTAAGTATTGCGGTCGATCATCGCCGCTTGCCCGAAACACAGCCATGACACGACCCGCTGGTTGGGACAGGAAATTTTTGAAAATTTCACGGGTCGGGTCGGGTAGCGTCAAGGGCGCTTCATTTCTTGTTTTTTCCCGGGTCGGGTCGGGTCACCCTTGCCCAACCGGACTCGACCTGACCCGCGAGAATTGACCCGACTCGTGAACAGCCTTGACAAAGATAGCTCTCTGAACATGTGGAGGCACTTTTTTTCTATAGTGATAGCTGTAACGTGCCATGAAAAAGTACGAAGCGGGTTATCACACGCGATGACGACGACTGTAAGATACAAGGCCTGTGTGAGGGCTGTGTTGTCCAAGCCACTTACCCCCACGGTGGGCACAGTTGGTTCTGCAGCTCATTGCTTCTTGCAACATGTACAGCTAGACATGTTTGTATTCTCAAGAGTCGCGATCTTTGCTCAACCCATTCAAGAATGCGAGCGATTCGACATAGAACTACCTGCTTAGATCTCACTCTCTGAGCATGCTCGGTTGGTACATCCCTGGCCTCTCAGAGCTCCCACTTGGAAATCGCCTCCTTTTATTACTTGCCGGACCTTCCAGCGGGTCTCTGTTTTCTCCATTGCTCTTCGTACTTCCAGTCCTTCTTTCCTTTTTTCTTATTTCGTTTCGTGTGCGTGCGTGTACTCCGAGCACGACGCCGCGGGCGAGCCCGGCACCGTCGCGGGTGTCAGCGGATGCTGGCGGGTAGAGGGAGAGTTGCAAGGAGCGCGGTCGCCGCTTTCGTGCCTAGGCGTCGCGTGTGCCTCGAGACACGAGGGATGCATCAATAGGCTCTGTCTGGCCTCCATTTGTGATTATTGATAAGAGTACGTACGAGTATTTAAGGGTCGTTCGGGATTATAAGATAATATTCAAGCGGTGCTTATTTTCGCGACCAGGCTGAGAATCAAACCCAATCTGAGCACGTTGTCGAGCTGGCGAACGAGGTCCACGGTGAGCACCGGGCTTGACGCGAGGCGGGCGACGGGGCTCACTGTGGACGAGAGGGAGGAAAGCTTTACCCGGACTGAATCGGTAACGAGATGGTCGCGAGAGGGGCGCGCGGCGTACGAGGCTGAGACAGAAGCTCTGCTGTTTGATTTTTTCTTTTTGACCGGTGTAAGGTGTTCCAATCAAGTAATAAATTATTACACAAAAGGGGACGGGGATTTTATTTCTTCAGAATTTTTCGGTTTCATTTTCATTGTTTTTGCTGTGTTGCTGTGCCGTGCTGTGCTTTATCTTTCGTACGTACGAGTACAGGCACAGAGCATATCGAAATAAGAAACTAAGTACCCTACCTGGGGTATGTACGTACGTACGACATGTGAGCGAGCGGAGCGGAAAACCGCCCGCGACGCGAAGTGTATGTGGCTTCCGAGCAGTTTTCTCCTCAAGCATGGCGGCGGGACTCTTGGCACTATCAAGGCGCCAGTTTGCAACTACATCCATGAAAAAACAATATTCAATCATGTACCTCTGTCCGCTTCGCATAATTTGAAGTACTTTTCCTTCCTGAGCGAGCGTAGCGGGCGGCGTAGGTCGCCCGCGGAGCGAAGCGCCTTGTAACACTTGTACGTACTTACGTAGATCTTTGAAGTCGTTCGTGCAGAGGGTCTACAGGACCATGAGGTGCTACAAGCTATTGGTCTGGCTTGCGCGGCGTTCTTGGTGTTCGCGATGAGCATTAGGCGTGCACTGGTTGCGGCGTCAATCACCATATGTTTCGTAGACGCATGCTGGCAGAGGATACACTGCTTGTACACAGCCGCGGTCGAAAATAGAAACACAGACATCTAAATATCGGGCAAGTAGCGAAACAGGCCGCAGTGCTTGACCCACCGCGGCAGTCGGTGTCGTAGACCACTCTCATGCAGGTCTGGTATTTTGTGTTGGTTACCATCGCCGGTGCTAACGCGGTTCATGTTCTCGGTGACGCGCCACCTCTGGTGGCGCTGTTAAGTTGAACGCTTCGGTGGCACGATAAAGAACTCCTCCACTGTCCACTGTCCCGCCTGGGCTATATACGACATGCGCGCTGCGCGATACTACACAGACCTCGAACGGCTCCGCGCTACCACAAAATCTTAGTAATATAAAACTCGAAAAGCAGTACGTTACGACAACTTGTATTGTTTTCTTCCGTCTAATTGATACATACCACTCCGAATGGAGATACCATAAAATAGACAAACGAGCAGACGGTTGGCAATATCCTCACCTACACGCACATACAGTTAATTTTTCCGTCCCTTATTTTTTACCCTACTTCTCCACCTCCCTCCTGTCTTAATTCAGACCAGAGGGCACAGAGCGGGCACTCCCTCCCCCTACGGTGCTTGGTGTTGGCTGAACGGTAATTGTTGGTTAGTTCTCATCTTTACGTGGTCACGCCACCCTGTTTGTTGGCTGATGCCCCGAAAATCGCGCCAGTACTGCTGTTGAGGTCGCTACCCCCGGCAGCGGCACACAAAACATTCCAGATAAAGCAGGATAAGGTACGGTGCCCGGGTTCGGCCACATGAAATGAAGTGGAGGAGTCTAATGCCGCACTCGTCTTCCAGCTGCTCGACATTCGATGTGAGCGCTCCACTGCGTGCGATCGCGGGTTTCCGTGTAAAATGTACCATCTTGATGGGGCGACACCAGACACAACAAACTATGAAGGCATCCTGCCGCGTGCCTTAAAATGGCCGGCCCTAAATAAGGCACCAGCAGGTAGGTACCTTAAAATGGCAGTTCCCACTTCAAGGTGCCCGGGGGCCAGAAGGTGAGCGCGGTCGTTTTGGGGGCTTTATATGTATACGTATGATCGTGAAATTTTCGTACTTTTTCGAACATATCTCTTCGTACGAGCTTTTCGGCGAAACGCTAAGTAGTCGACACGAGAAGCCCGGCCGGATACATTGGCCGAGGTGCGGGCGAGATGCGTGCACTCTGGAGCGCTTGGCAAGCGCTCATTTTGAGTTTTCGGCGAGAGTGGATAAGGCAATTCCCTGGTTTCAGTACGAGAGACCTTATTTTTCACGTACGAATCGGTAAAGTGTTATCTGGTTTTTGCCCTAGACTCCCACGAGCACACAGCCCTGACAGATACCAGGTAGACGACGGACAGCATGCGCAGAGCACAACGTTGCAACGCTACCGCCCATACGCCGTGCGTGTGCGACACTCCCATATGCGCTGTACTGTTGTGGCTGGTTGTGTTTTTCGCAACCTGCGGTCCGTAATCCACCATCTACCTCTGTTTGCTGCCGCTCTACGTGACACAGATCCACGCACACTTCGGACGGATATTTAAGGATAGTTTGGATTCAATATGAGTACCTCAACTGTTCTCATATTTCCGACGTTTTGTGTTTATTGCCCGAAGCACACCCCAAAATTCCAAGTTAGCTTCAGGCACCATGCAACGAACACAAACAACGTTACAATCTCGCTCAGCAGCACAAGCAGCAGCGGGCCACACCACGCACGTGTCACAGGTCTGGGGTGTACTGCTGTGGCTACTATTGTACTGTAGTTGCTCTATCTGAGGCTGCGGTCCGTCATCTGTCATGACCACCTCTCTCCCTTCTGCTGCGCTGCTGTGCATATGTGTGCGGTGTGTCGTGCGCGCCGCTAAAAATAATACCAGGTGGTACAGACCTTTAGTGATTTGTAGCCGAAGAGCTTTTTTTTCAGATTTTTTCAAGTTTAGAAATAATTGGACATATGTATCAAGATACGGAGGCGTTCTGTCACAATTTGTGAAATTCTTCACAAGAAAAAAAATCAGGAAAGTTATATTTCACATATTTGGAAAAAAAGACGCGGAAAATCTGGAGGACTAAAAAATTGTGCGAAATCAATATGAAAAGTAAAGAAACAAAAGGTCTCCGAAAAAATGACCCTAAAATGGTCACGATGCTCGATTTTGGACTTGCAGGCGCGAGTTCGATCCAGCGCGACTTTCGTGTGCAGCCAAGGGTGGTCGAGAGTTCCAGCCCCTTCTTCGGAGTATTCCTTTTCTATTTCTGTAAATATTATCCCTCTACTGCTTCCTGTATTCCATGCGTCACGCGTGTGTGCGCGGTGTGTCCTATGTGTCACGCGTGGAGTACTTTCGAACTTTTTTTTTGTCGGCAGTCGTCGGTTTAGTGCGGAAGAGACTTTCCTCGCCGTGAGCGTCATCACAAAGACACTGGCAAATATGATATTATATTTGGCGGAATCATTAGGAAAATCAATAAAGCAATTCGGTCAGTAGTACAGTTCAACGCTATTTGCATGTATCTTTTATCCCCAAAAAGCAGGTGCAGGTCTAAAAGGGTCTACTACCAATAATAATGAGGCGCGAAGCGCGAGCCTTTTTTTTTCTTGGTTTTCCAAAGAAAAAAAAGCCTCTTCATAACGGCTCGCATACGAGGGTATATAGGGTGCCTCGTTTTGAGTTTCTCTGTTTGTGTGTATGTGTGTGTCAGGGCGTGTCTTAACCCCCCCCCCCCAGAGAACATTGGAACCAACCGAACGGAATAGTATTTGCTGGATGAATCGGTGCTGATTGGATGCAGAAAACGATTAGGCCGTTTCCTATGCGGTTCGATTTTTGAGCTTCAGATTTTGACCCGATGGCATTTTCAGATATGAACTTGACAAATCGAAAGGGTCTTCGTATGCGGAAAAATCAGGTTTATTGTGCGTGTAGAGATTCGAGCAAAGGCCGAGACCAACTGCTGTTTTTGTGGTTTGGCGAAGCGAAGAGACGCGCTGGGTGCGCTGCCCTGCGCGTAGGACCCAAACGTCCGAGCCCACGCTGACTGCCTCTAGTCTGGTGGCGAAGAGACGTGGCGAGTGCGCTAGAGTCAACCTGTCTTGGTATTTTGTGTTTCATTTTGCGACTGACTGCTGCTGTGCTGCTGCTGTACAGCTGCAGTGTAGTCTACGAATACGTATCCACGGAGAGGCGCGCGTGCCGAGTGCACTTCTCTTGGTCTCTAGGCCCGAGCCCGCGCCAGCCGACTCTAGTCTGGCCACGGAGGGACGCGCCGTCCGCGCGACGGGCGCGAAGCAACGTCGCTATACAGCTGTATCACCATCCAACTCATCGATCGTTCTGCTGCTGTTTGTTGTCGTGGATAATCTCTTGAATTTAGAGAGCATGCCATTTTTCGATTTGAAAATCTGATGACCCAGGTCGTCGGATTTTGGCTCAAAATCTGACGACTTGGGTCATCGGATTCTCAAATCGAAAAAATTCCAGTCGGATTTTGCATATTTGGACTGCATAAGCAGGGTCATTCATTTTTGAGATCGAAAAATACAAATCTGAAGCCCGAAATCGAACCGCACAGGAAACGGCCTCGGACTCAGTGCAGCCCGAGAAAAACAGTATATATATAGCAAGAGGAAGAAGTGCTGCACCCCTTTTTCTCGATTGGGAGGACCGAACGGCCCGACCGAACGGGAACATATAGGATCTTAGTTGATGTAGATGGACACCAATGTGCTCTGGGATGTGCAAAAGATACCGTTCATATTGATTCTGCTGGCGAGGCCCATGATTCTGCATGGACTCAGGGTGTGTCTTAACCTCCCCCAGAGAGCATCTTTTATTTTATTTTATTTTATTTTTTATCCATCACTTTTACTTCCCAGCCCACTCGTAAGAGGTTTTACCTTCAACGATCTTCTGGACAAGCCGTGGTCACAGGTGCCGTCCCTTCTGCCCCCCGGTACGTGCCTTTTATTTTTTGTCGCGCATAGGGTTCAGCATTCTCACTGCTCGTCGATTTTCATCGAATGTAGCCAACTCACGCTTTCGTGCTTTCCGCTTATCAATTTTTTATGCAAGAAAAAGTCCCTATGAGCATGCACTCGGTGGGACTTGAACCCACGAAATTGATCTTGACAGGCACGCGGACCGCCTACCAAGCCACCGGGGACGCCGGCATTGGAACCAACCGGATGGGATATTATTAGCTGCATGAATTAATGCTGATTGGTTGTGGGAAACGAATAGATTCAGTGCAGCCCGAGAAAAACAGTATATCTAGGAAGAGGAAGAAGAGCTGTTGCACCCCTTTTTCTTGTTTGGGAGGACCGAAAGGCCCGACCGAACGGGAACATATAGGATCTTGGCTGATGTAGATGGACACCAATGTGCTCTGGCATGTGCAAAAGATACCGTTCATACGGATTCCTGGCGAGGCCCATGATTCTGCATGGATTCAGGGTTTGTCTGAACCCCTCCCAGAGAGCATTGGAACGAACCGGATGGGATATTAATTGCTGCATGAATTGATGCTGATCGGTTGTGGGAAGCGATTAGATTCAGTGCAGCCCGAGAAAAACAGCATATCTAGGAAGAGGAAGAACTGTTGCACCCCTTTTTCTTGTTTAGGAGGACCGAACGGCCCGACCGAACGGGAACATATAGGATCTTATTTGATGTAGATGGACACCACCGAAGATGGATGCGGACACCAATGTGCTCTGGCATGTGCAAAGGATACCGTTCGTACTGATTCGGCTGGCGAGGCCCAGGATTCTGCATGGACTCGGAACACGTTTATTTACACAGGCACGAAACGAAGGACCACGAATAGCCTCGTTCCGTTCCGCTCGTTCCCATGCTCTTTGGAGGGAGTTGAGACACGCCCTCAAACACATTTTTTTACACAGGCACGGAACGAACGATCACAAATAGCCTCGTTCCGTTCCGCTCGTTCCCATGCTCTTTGGAAGGAGTTAAGACACGTCCTCAGTCATCATGATTCAACTTTTTTTTCGGCCACATTTGTCAACCGTGCTCAACGCACACGGCACCAATTCCAGTCCCGGTGGGCTTTGTGCACGCACACACAACTGAAACCTTCTCGTGCTGATGCGGTGGTGAGTCGTTCACAGTTCGTCGAGCTAAGTGCGGCAACGTGTGTAGCCACATAGCTGGGGCATGGTTTAAAAAAAACAGAACCAACGACCGCATCATAACGGTTATAGTTTTTTTTTTTGTTATATCAAACGAAACCCAACTCTGCAAGTACACGTAGGCAGACTGTGCCTGTCCACAGCAACGTTCGGGCCATGTCCTCAAGACATGCATGCTGCAGGTGGTGGTGTCAGGCCCACCCTCCTCCTACTGCTACTGATGAGGGAACGAAGAAGCAGGAGAAGACCTGCTGTAGATGTTGTGGAGCAGTAGTAGTGGTGGCACCTGCTACGAGAAGCTCTGTTGGACACATGTAAAGTTGTAGAGTTTTCATCTTCAAATTTTGAGTGCGGGACAAGGAAACACACAACAAAATCGACTATTATTACGGGGGACCATAGTAAATAGAACCAAATATTGTTAGTAGAAATAGGTAAATGCCTATGTTTTTGTGTGTACCGTAGGTTCTATTTAATATGCCCCCCCGTAATAATACGTGTACAAAAGGTTCAAGGGTTAACCGACACAAGCCGAGTGTACAGGGACGCTGACCCTGGCTTCGTGTGTCCTACTGCCATTGCTGCTGCTGTTTGCTGCTGGAGAAGCTCTGCTGTAGATGTCGTACATCATTACCAGCGGTGGCACCTGCTACGAGAAGCTCTTTCTGTTGGACAAAACATGTCAGGTGCCGATTTTTCGTCTTAAAAAAAAAAAACTCTCCGATAAGAATGAACCTAAATTATTCGAATTTCGAGGTGAGAACTACTGTACGTACGTAGATGTTCGTTCGTGTTGGTTCCGCACAATAGAACTACTTACTTAGATCTCGATCTCTGAGCGTGCTCGGTTGGTACATCCCTGGCCTCTCAGAGCTCCCACTTGGAAATCGCCCCCTTTTATTACTTGCCGGACCTTTCCAGCGGGTCTCTGTTTTCTCCATTGCTCTTCGTACTTTCAGTCCTTCTTTCCTTTTTTCTTCTTTCGTTTCGTGTGCGTGCGTATACTCCGAGCACGGTTGCGCGGGCGAACCCGGCACCGTCGTGGGTGTCAGCGGGTGCTGGCGGGTAGAGGGGGAGTTGTAAGGAGCGCGGTCGCCGCTTTCGTGCCTAGGCGTCGCGTGTGCCTCGAGACACGAGGGATGCATCAATAGGCTCTGTCTGGCCTCTATTTGTGATTTGGGATAGAGTACGTACGAGTATTTAAGGGTCGTTCGGGATTGTAAGATAATATTCAAGCGGTGCTTATTTTTGCGACCGGGCTAAAATTCACAAGAGGGAGGTACCCCGAATGAGCACCAACATTGTCGAGCTTGCGTCGAGGTCCAAGGTGAGCACCGGGCTTGACGCGAGGCGGGCGACGGGGCTCACTGTGGAAGAGAGGGAGGAAAGCTTTACCCGGACTGAATCGGTGGCGAGATGGTCGCGAGAGGGGCGGGCGGCGTACAAGGCTGAGAGAGAAGCTCTGCTGTTCGATTTTTCTGTTTTACTTTTCTTCTTTTTGACCGATGTACGATGTTCCAATCAGGTAGTTAATTATTCTGTATTACACGAAAGGGGACGGGGATTTTATTTCTTTCAGAATTCTTCGGTTTCATTTTCATTGTTTTTGCTGTGTTGCTGTGCCGTGCTGTGCTTTATCTTTCGTACATGCGAGTACAGACACAGAGCATATCGAAAGAAGAAAATAAGTACCCTATCTGGGGTATGTACGTACGTACGACATGTTAGCGAGCGTAGCGGAAAACCGCCCGCGACGCGAAGCTTATGTACGTACGTACGACATCCGCGACGTGAAGCTTATGTCGCGTCCGAGCAGTTTTCTCCTGAATCATGGCGGCGGGACTCTTGGCATTATCCAGTCGCCAGTTTGCAATTACAATCATTAAAAAACTATATCATTCAATCATGAACTTCTGTCCGCTTCGCATAATTTGATGTACTTCTTCACCCTGAGCGAGCGTAGCGGGCGGCGTAAGCCGCCCGCGGAGCGAAGCGCCTTGTACCTGATACAGAACTCGTAATCCGTATCGCCCAGCATGATGCAAATGATGCATCGCAGATAAGAATACAGAAGCATGGGTATGAAATGTGTATCGTTTTCAAGTCGTTCTTGCGTCAATCTCCTAGACACATCCCGGAGGGGGACTTAGTGTACCGTACCACTGGGTCAGGTGCTGTACCAGGTACCAAATAGAGCAGTGCTTCGATGAGGTGATCGATGATGCTGCTGCAGTTTCAATGCTTCACATAAATACAAATACGTATTTCAAAATTTATAAAATATAAACATGATCTACGTGCTACGAGGTGTAGACATATGGCAAGGCGAGGCAACCTAAAAACAAAGCAAACCAAAAGGCGAAGCAAGAGCATTTTTTTTCACCATAGCAGGGAGCAGGGACTAAAATGAAAATGTGTTGAAAATAGAGTCAATTATTTTCTGAATTCGGGCAGATGAGATATGAACAGCCGCAGTATCTGGCCAGAACCAATTCCGCCGCACCGCAAAACCGCAATCATTGCTTGCTGCTGCGTAATCAAGCAAGGGGGATCATAGAGACTCAGCGGTACACACGGCAGAGGTGTAGCAAAGGGCTGGGTGTCTCTTCCCCTGCTGCAGGATGCAATCAGCAACAAGCAATGATGTTCAACAACACAATTCGTGTTGGTGTCTTGAAGTTCCTTCAATGTGAAGAACCCACACACGTACAGACAGAGTTGTAGTAGTAGCACCAGCAGTATCAGTATGCCCGTGTGTTGTGGCGTTTGTTGTTGGTCGAGTTATACCTTTAGCCTGAAATAAGTAGATGCAAAGGCGCACAACTGAGGCACCCGCCTCCGCTGCTTATTGGTGCGGCATGCGCTTCAAGCTTCAAGCTTGCACAGCTGTGCACGTACTCTCTGGTTCATGTGGGGTGTGGAACATCCTCCAAAAAACACACAGGACAAAGGTACAGCAGTAGTTTCGTATTGCTGTAAGTATATACACATGTGCATCAAAATCAACCAAGAGTACCGCAACACCAGGCAGACAGAGCAGCCTGCACTGCCAGAATATCCGGTGGTCATTGCTCACCAGGAGAGTAGGATCGCCACCTCGCTCCTGTACGACGATATTTTCGAACAAACTGCCGATGTACGACGAACTTGCTGAAACACAGACCAGGATGATAAAACTGGAAAACGCTATTTGGGAGCCGCCTCTTTACCACTCTGCACTGCTGTTTCCTATTGCAAAAGTATGTCGAGGTTTTCATGGACATTGTGACGGCATTTCAAACCGGGTGTGACATCTTTTGAATTTATGTCAGTGTGCCAGCCTCCAGTGTGCCTCGCTCGTCATCGAGTCCACTCTGCTGTGGCATTAGAAGTGTGTCGTTTCCAGGATTCCACATCTCATCCTCGATTGGGTCGTGAACCGCCAGGGCGGGGGCTTCTTTGAGCTTGGTGGAGGCAGCACCCAGGAGCGAAGGCAAGAGAAGGTAGGATTTCGAAAGTGAACAGTTGAGAGCCGCCGCACGTAAAATATGCACCTGGAGTTGCGTTTTACCTGAGGTGAAGAGTTAATGGCCTCTGGGAGGGTGAGTTGTAAGTTGCCACACCCTCGCCGCCCTCTCCGTTCTTGGTGCAGGTGGCCTATCTTTGCCCGTGCCCTCTCACAGCAAGCGCCGAATACCCCCCTTCCACAGGAGCAAACCCCCGTTAGTCGTACATACGCACAATGTACAAGGTAGCATTCGCGACGGCCTAGCACTTGGGCTATGATATTACAAACACACGAACAGGGAAACATTACCAGAGGTGCTCGTGCAGCAACAGGAGCAGCAGCAGCAGCAGCAGCAGCAGCAGCAGCAGCCGCAAGTACAACTATGTACGTAACATATCATAAGAGTAGTCTAATATAACAGCAAGGCAGGTACTATTAATACATGAGCACGAGTACTTGTCTCTTGAAACTGGCACGTATTATATGCATATCTAGGACGTCCCCGGTGGCTTGGTAGGTGGTCCGCGTGCCTGTCAAGATCAATTTCGTGGGTTCAAGTCCCACCGAGTGCATGCTCACAGGGACTTTTTCTTGCATAAAAAATTGATAAGCGGAAAGCGCGAAAGCGTGAGTTGGCTACATTCGATGAAAATCGACGAGCAGTGGGAATGCTGAACCCTATGCGCGACAAAAACTAAAGGCACGTACCGGGGGGGAGAAGGGAAGACACCTGTGACCACGGCTTGTCCAGAAGATCGTCGAGGGTAAAACCTCCTACGAGTGGGCTGGGAAGTAAAAGTGATGGACAAAAAAAAAAAAAAAAAAAAAAAAAAAAAAAAAAAAAAAAAAAGGACGTGGGAGCTATGCGAAGTGGGGCGCGGGGTGCGGCGACGTGGATCTCGGCAAGTCGCATTACTCTGTAGGAATATTCTCACAAAACTAGAGCCACGAGCGGCCATGGCTGTATTGCTATGATACAGTCAGTAGTTATCATGCGAGTCCTTCAACCCGACCTACAGCAGTACAATATACTGGTACGAGTACTATATGTACTTGTGTACTACATATGAGTACTGCTGAAATCCCAGCGGGCTCCGATTCTGATATTTTCCCTAATTTCCCGGCGTCCCCGGTGGCTTGGTAGGTGGTCCGCGTGCCTATCAAGATCAATTTCGTGGATTCGAGTCTCACCGAGTGCATGCTCGCTGAGACTTTTTCTTGCATAAAAAACTTAATTAGCGGAAAGCGCGAGATCATGAGTGAGCTACATTCGATGGTCATTGACGAGCAGTGGGAATGCTGGACCCTGTGCGCGACAAAAAATAAAGGCACCTACCGGGGGGAGAAGGGACGACACCTGTGACCACGGCTTGTCCAGAAAATCGCTGAGGGCAAAACCTCCTGCTAGTTAGGCTGGAAAGTAAAAGTGATACTGAAAAGAAGAGAAAAGGAGAAATATGTACACGTATAATTGTCAATTTTTTGTACTTTAGCCAACTTTTCTCTTCGTACAAAGCACTTTTCGGCACAACACCAAATGCTCGGACACAGGAAGCCCGGCCGGACACATTGGTCGAGGTCTCGGTGCGATCCGTGCACTCTGGAGCACGTGACGGGCGCCCAAAGTTTTTTTTTCCGGCGGCAGTGGATAAGACGATTTCCCTGGTTTCAGTACGAGAGGCCTTATTTTGTACGTACGTATCGGTACACATACATTCTCTCTGTTTTCTCCCCCCAGCTCTCATGAGCTGTGAGCACATGCCTGAGGTACACAACAGACAACATGCACAGATCCCATCGTTCCAACGCTGCCGCCCACACGCCGTGCGTGTTCGACACACCCATATGCGCAGTGTTGCTGTGGTTGGTTGTGTTTGTCGGAGCCTGCCGTCCGCATTCCATCGTCTGCCATATATTTTTTTATCCGTATGTACCCAGGATGACGTATAATATCCCTACATTTTTTTTGGGTTGTTGCACGGAGCACCGCCTAGAGAACAAATACCCACAGCAGTGCACTGAGCGTGCTTACCTCCAGCACCACAACCAACCCTGCTGCCCAGCAGCAGCAGCAGCAGCAGCAGCAGTGGGCACACCTCGCGCGTATGGATGACCGTACTGCGGCTCATTCGCACAGCAGCGTTCGTACACACAACATACTTTCAGCAGTACAGTAATAAGTGCAGTGTGTCCTACATTGCTGACCGATAGATCCTGGAGCCAGCTGAAAGGGGATCAGTACACGTACGTTCCTCGCGTGCCATTTTACAGCATTACTGCTGAATATGCAGTCGTACCTGTACAAGCTACTCTACTGCTGTAGGGAATTGTGTGTTTTAGATTGCGTAAAAAACACGACGCGCCAGTTATACGAGCACCACTGACTGTTGTTCTAGCGTATACCAGGTATACGTTTATTCTGCATGTGGATAACATTTTCGTTTCGGAGGTTCGACTCGCGCCATCCACGTTTTTATTTTAAGTTTCAGGGATACGTTTATTCTGCATGTGGATAACATTTTCGTTTCGGAGGTTCGACTCGCGCTATCCACGTTTTTATTTTATATTCCACTCTTGACTTTTTTTGTGCCAGGACTACAACAGAGTACTACAGTAATAAAGATACATTCGTCCACACCTTGCTTTTCTTAACGTATAATATTATGTATTACATGTTGCTTGAGTGTTTTAGCCCAAATTAAAGAGTTTGGGCGCGCTTGCGTGTGGCGTGCGTTCATACCTCAACATTTCACAGCTACTCCGAATACTATTAATAATACTTGGGAGTAAAGCAAAGTATGTTCGAGAAAATACTGCTACTATTGCCGTAGGTATTACTTCGTATACTCGCAGTATTTTGGGGGTTTTGTACTCGAGATACTGCAAGTATACTCGCAGTATTTTGTGGTTTTCCTTCTGTAGATATTACTGCGTATAATATTTTCGGGCTCGCACTGATGCGGGGTTCGCTACTACTGCTGCTGACATGCCTGTTGTGCTTCAAGTATCTCGGGGTTCCGTACCGCGGGTACTTCGAGTATATCAGTACTAGTCTAGCAGTATTTCGTTCATTGGTAGTGTTCGTACTGCTGCTTCTGCGAGACTCAGTACTCGCAGTAATGAAATACCCTCAATATGCCCAGTATACTTCACATAGTATACTTCAACCGTCGGTGTGCACCGTGTCGACAAGTCACAGGCCCAGCGTTCGGCACAAAACACACCCAGATAGTCCCACACGAGTGGGAGTTGGAGCAAACTACTTTATTCGCTGGAGACAACTTGAGCACTTAATAAAGCAGTCTGGCAGTATTTCGATATATGCCATGTACTTCGAATACTCTCGGTATCTCGAGGTTCTGTACTGCGCATATTGGCTTTACCCCAAGTATTTCGTGTTTCGAAACTACTGCGGGTACATACTTGCCTGTAGTCTTGGGGTTCGGTACTGCTCACACTCACTCTCATTACTCTCAGTATTTGGGCCTTCTCAGTACTGGCAATATTTTTGCCGCCAGTACTCCAATACTCTCAGTACTCGGACTACGATTGTTCTCGAGCATTTACCTGTGAAACCTTGATATTACCCTTAGCACCAAGAAACATTTATTTTGGGGGAACATACGAAGTATATATTGTAGTACCAGTATGTATTTTATGTATTTATGTGCTGTACCTTACTCAGCCGGTCACAAAGTATTATGTATGGCGCAACCTCGACCTCGCGCAACTTTTTTGTACTGAAGAATTAATCGCCGCGAGTCAGCTGGATCAACATATCTCCACTCACCGATACCTACCCTATTGTATACCTGGTATATTATTGTAGTAATGATCCCACACTAATTCCGCGAACAGTATAATATAGTCTGTCCTCGAAAATATGTTGTGTGTGTTCTTCGCGTCAAAAATAATGGGTGGGTGCAGGTGCTACAGTACTGCTAAACAAGTGTGCAGGGTTTCATACGAGTATTAATTCGCTCTTGCGCCACTCCCCTATTAATTAATACGGCACCTCCCGGAGGGGAACCTTGTATATATATACAGGAGCTTCGCATGGGTGCCTGCCGGCACCCATGCTCCGGATAGGGAAATATGCCTCAGTGCCACTTCGTGATTACGTTTTTTGGCAATATAAATACGCCATTCGATCTTATAAATAGTACGAACGAACATGATCAGGTCAGTGCCAAGTGGTGCAGGAAAAAGGCAATAATGCTGAGTTTCAGTTCTCAGTTTTTGAATCTCTGTCGCATTACTGTTGACCAACTTTTACTTGACTTTCAGGATTTTTTTTTGCGACGTTGTTTCGTTTTTCTTTCAGCGATCTCTGAAGCCGAAGAACCAGAACCGTCTACTATTTTTGGGCAGGAAACCATCGATACTATTGATCTTTGTCATGGAGGGGGCAGAAGTCAGCTCAGATCTGAGAGGTTCATCACATTTCTCAGAACTGAGATTACTTGCATTTTGTGGACCATACATCGTACCACTGCTGCCCTTTATCTGCCCAGTTGCCAAGTAGTACCCCATACTCACGCCGAAGTATCATACGCACCTATCTACGGCGAGCTGTACCTACTGCCAACGGTGCTTGTGCAGGAGAGATGGCCTCTCCTTTTCACATGAAAGTGATAGCAGCAGTAGCAGCAGCAGCACAACAGCACCATTGCTGCACACAGCAGCAGCACTACTACCGAAGCAGCAGCAGCAGCAGCGGCAGACAACATGTCAGCTTGCAGCATCCGCCCAAATATTTCTGCGAGTACAGGACGCGTTACGCATATTTTTACCAACCAGTATAGGCGCATTATCTACACTGGTATGAAATACTCCATCATGACTACAGGCAGTAATCGCAGCATATGTTCCGAGATGCTGCGAGTAGGGGCAGTATCAAACACCTGATACCTGATACTTGATACCTGACATCGATCGGCAATACAGAACAACCTGACAACCGCAAAGTACACTGCTAACATTGGCTGAATTCTCAGTGTGAACCCCGAATTATTCAGGGCGGAAAAAAGTGAAGCACACGCAGCACAATATCCACAGCACCACACAACCCCGATATACTGCGAGTACTCGCAGTGGAAGCAAACAGTCTCGAACCCTCGATTACCTCCAGTAGTGCTCGCCGAAATAACTTGACGTGTTTTCACCAGAAAATGGTAAGGCGAACATCTTATCTTACAGTAGTATACCGGTACCTGGTAACGAAGGATCGTATCTTAAAGCGGGACTGTATGGAATAGTATCTTAAATTTCTTTATCAAGTAACAGTAGATAAAAGGCAGCTGGATATGATTGAAAAAAGTGAAAACCGTCTTCTGTGAGTACGACCGATTGAGTGGTTGAAACTCAACTTTGTAAGCTGCGTTATTGCGTGATACGTCAGACACACTCATCGGGCGCGCTTGTTATGGATATTTGGTTTTGCTTTGTACATCTTCCAAGTAGAATACTTCTGAACTAGTACTACTACTGCTGCTGTTGCTGCCGTAGTAATACTCGTATTTCAATGCGCCTCCAGAGATCAGACCTTGCAGCAGCCGTAGACAGCCCCGGCATGTACGACGACCTGTATGATATCCGCCGATGGGATTGGTCGGTTTTTCTTATCGACCACACCCGGTCGAATTCATACTCTCCAACAACCTCCATCCCATTCCTCCGGCGAAAACAAATGCCGTGCCGATTTTTATCGAACGATCTGGTAGCAAGAGCGGCGCGATACCCCGGGAAGGCGCGTGTAGTCGACTCGCGAAGAGAGAGGGGCAAGGGAAGACAGCCACCGAGTAAGGCGAGACCGAGGGGGTCGAACAGGCCGATGGCGGCCCGCAAACCAAAGGAGTCGGGAGAATAAAGCGGTAGCATCTGCAAGGCCGGGAATCGAACCTCGGATAGGAAATAACTACAATAATAAGATCAAGTCTGTCTCTCTTTGCGGAGCAACAACAGCGAAACAAATCTCCAGGACCGCGAAAAATAGATCGTCCGTGTCTCCTCTCCGTATATTTTGAGTTCGTGGTCGAAAACGGGACTGTCAGTTTGAACCAATAAAAAATCGTTCAGATCTGAGTACACGACCGCTGTTCACGCGTTCATGCGTGCCACCCTTGGACCTTTTAGAACGATAGGGAACTCAATTTCCAGAAGGGAAGAAAATAGAACGTCCGTGTCTCCTCTCCGCAGCAAACATCTCTCGAGTTCGGGGTCGCCGCGCTCGTCGGCGGCGCGAGACTCCGAGACGCGCGCACGGGAGAACACCCGCCGGAGGCCGGATCGCGCGACCGTCGAGGAAAGCGGTCGAAAAAGCAAGCACGAAGCCAGGAAAGTGAAGGCGTCTGGAATCCCAGCCTAAATTCAAGACGAAATCGGAAGCGAATGCTTCCCTCTCAGGCGTCGGGAATCATTGTATATATATTTATACAAGGCGCTTCGCTCCGCGGGCGGCCTACGCCGCCCGCTGCGCTCGCTCAGGAAGGAAAAGTACATCAAATTATGCGAAGCGGACAGAGGTCCATGATTGAATTAAGTTTTTTACGATTGTAGTTGCAAACTGGCGACTTGATAATGCCAAGAGTCCCGCCGCCATGCTTCATTCATTGAGGAGAAAACAGCTCGGACGCCACATACGCTTCGCGTCGCGGGCGGTTCATACGTACATCCATACCCCAGGTAGGGCACTTACTTTCTTTTGATATGCTGTACCTGGCATGTCTGTACTCCTACGTACGAAAGAGCAAGCACAGCACGGCACAGCAGCACCGAAAAAACAACGAAACAAAATGAAACCGATTATTGAAAGAAACCCCCCCCCCGTCTCCTCGCGTGTAATAATTTCCTGTCTGATTGGAACACCTTACACCGGTCAAAAAGAAAGAGAAAAAAAACGAACAGTAGAGCTTCTCTCTCAGCCTCGTACGCCGCCCGCCCCTCTCGCGACCATCTCGCCACCGATTCGGTCCGGGTAAAGCTTTCCTCCCTCTCTGCCACAGTGAACCCCGTCGCCCGCCTCGCGTGAAGCCCGGTGCTCACCGTCGACCTCGTTCGCCAGCTCGACAATGTTGGTGCTCAGACTGCGTGGCTCTCTTTGTGAACTTCAGCCTGGTGGCAAAAATAAGCACCGCTTGAATGTTATTTTGCAATCCCGAACGACCCTTATAGACTCTTACATTACTCAATCCAATTCTACAGATGGATGCCAGACAGAGCCCATTCACGCTTCCCTCGAGTTCTCGAGGCACACGCGACGCCTAGCCACGAAAACGGCGACCGCGCTCCTTGCAACCGCCCCCCTACCCGCCACCACCCGCTGACACCCGCAACGGTGCCGCGCTCGCCCGCGGTGCCGTGCTCGGAGTACACGCACGCACACAAAACGAAAGAAGGAAAAAAAAACTGAACGTGCCAAAAAAAATGGAGAAAACAAAGAACCGCTGGAAAGGTCCGGCAAGTAATCAAAGGAAGCGATGTCCAAGTTGGGGCTCTGAGAGGCCAGGGATGTACGCTCAGAGAGTGAGATATCTGTGAGTAGTTCCATATACCTGAAGTCTTGTATCTACCTGCTCATGTACGTACAAGCGCACTCGCATCTCGCATCTCTCAGCCGTCAGCCCCATGCATGATTACTTTGTTTTTGTTGAACCTGGTGGTTGGTGCCTCGTACTTGTACAGAATGCAGAATTGACCCTGAACCTGCGATTTGGACCCAGAGGTAACAACCAAATACATGACAAGTCTGTTTTTTCCGTCGTGTAACACGCAAAATAACACGGGTGATAATATAACACACCACCTGGGACGAATTTCTGAGCCTGAGTTTATCAAAACTCAGGCGGGCACACACAGCGTAAATGGCGGCTTGAGAAAGATCTGGATAAGACCTTTCCATAGACTGTTGTATCGCTCGGCGCTTGCACCTCCCCATTGTCGAGAAAATCACCTTGGAATATCGTCCGAGGGGGTATAGTCATAGCATCATGTGTATTATATATTTTACCAGATATCAACAGTATCATCCGTCCACGTACGGGTACTCTATTGGAATGACATCTAGTACAGCAGTAGTCAGTATCATGTAGTCACTGCTACATAACACAGGGTTGCCTGGTTGCCTGGTACAACGTAGCTCGTACTGCCTTACGAATGCAGTACCCATCTAATAGTAGTAGTGATCTGTTCCGTAGGACGGTTTTCATGCGATACATTACCAGCACGCAACAGCAGGTATTACACTCTTGTGTGCACTCGAACAGATAGCAAAATAAGTTTCAGCAGTAGCAATATCGTGGTTGTACACAGCAGCATATGTAGTACGTATGTACTGGGAAGCATGTAGAAGATATCTTTAGTTTCTACAGAGTCTACAGCAGCACATGTAGTACGTGCACGCTGGTAAATCATGGAGAATATATCTTCCGTATCCCTTCGGGACCAGTAGCTACCAGGTATAGTATTAATTATGGTTGAAGTAACAGCACACGGGGTCCTGAGTACGCACCCCAAGAAATATGGGTGGTGTCCCTGTTGTTTTTGTTTTTTGAACGAATTGCAAGGGTCGTCCTTTGTTTCGAGCCGTGAGCGCACACGCGCATCGCTCCCGTTTGAACTCACTCCACTTCTGCTCATCACCAACTCTCAGCTGAGCAAGTCAATCAACACATCGGCCTGGGGTCGCCAGCAACATCTTCTTTTCCTCTATTTGAAGCTTCTCGTACAAGTCACCTGACAGTGGCGATGGGTTTGCCTCGAGCATCGACTGTGTATTGACCGGCCATCGTCAATCGAGTCTAGGCGTACACACGCCAATCGTCATATTAATATACTCGTATCAGGCAAGTATCTTACGAGCGCGCCGCAGGACGAGTAGGACCATGTTTCACACGTATCGTGCGACGCCTTGCATTGTGGTTCGGACGGCAGATGCGAGTACCTTAAGAGCGTAGAGTTGGCACGGGGGGTGTGATCGGTCTTCAGGGCCCGATTTTTTCCAGGGCAAGAAGATTGCCAAATACCGAACAACCACATTAAGGTGTTTTCGGAAAGATGTGGTCGAGAGCCTTCCGAAAATAGGATTTGTTCGGCTTTAACACCTTTACCGCCGTCGACGAAATTATCAATAGCACTGAAAAACGATCACACCCCTGTGCGGGCGTACTCTATACGCTCTATACGCTCTTACCTCTTTACGGTATACTGGTCTGTATAATATCATCCACCAACCAAGCCGTGGCTGATGCTGCCATAGCGTTTTTTGTTGTCTTCGATTTTCCCGTTTCAAGTCCTAAAAGGGTTTGCCTGCCTGCAACTCGCAACTTACAACCTGAAACCTGAAACTCTGCGAACATGGGATCTCTCGATATTTGCACAAGTATAAACAGTGACCCCTTGTTCTGCAACGCCAATGGCGCTACGTATGAATATCCGATTAGCGATTAGACTATCAGATTATCAGATTACCAGTCGCCTCCCCTCGCATTGTGCGCTTTCGAAAATTCGGCCAGGCATGCGTGATGAAGAACGGATGGATACAGCGAGAACACCCCCCGGAGTATGTCAGCATATTTGTAACCGTCGTTAGCTGTGCGCGCTGGTAGAGAGTGTAGTAGAAACCACGAACATCGATAATGCTTCGGTTGAACGTCTTGAATCCCCTAAAACCCGATCGCACCCTACCCCCACCGGACACCGTTAAACCGCCCTTCCCCTCGCTGTGAGCGGTCAGTTTTGGCCGTTCTATGCTACGTACGGCGTGCTGGTGTGCCACTTGATCGGGTACATCTCTAAGTTCGTCCTCATCCGCTAACCTAGCTCTGACACAGCTGACTGCCGTCCCAGCCTAATTGGTCCCTTTGGGATCCCGAGAGGGCGACCATTGGTTTGATTATATTAGTGCTCCCAACCGTCTACGAGCAGCGTCAACGCCCAGCGGTAGGGGTATAATCATGTTGAGCAAGGAAAACACAGGAGCCAACAAATGCAGCTCGGGGCGTATCTGTTTGCGCACCCGCTTACTGTCGCGTGGGACTCTCTTGGCTGTTCTGCGCTGCTACTGCTCGTACAGTTTTTTTTTATTGTTTTTCGTTTGCACTCCGCTATTTTGTCGTGCTTGGTCCAAAACAAATATTTTTATTATTTTTCGTTTTTTTTTTCGGTCAGACGGCGTTGATCTTGAGATTAACCCAAAATATATAAGGGGCCCCTAAATTGGAGGCAGCAGTGTAAGTTAGCGAACTTGCATACATGCTTGTCCTCGTTAAGTCGACAGTCATAAAAAAAAACACACACACCTTGTGTACCTGATGATGCTCTTATCACACTACACTGTAGCTCATTTTCCCGATATAGGCCGGCGTCCCCCGTGGCTTGGTAGGTGGTCCGCGCGCCTACTAATATCAATTTCGTGGGTTCAAGTCTCACTGAGTGGATTGTCGTAAGGATTTTTTCTTGCACACAAATTGACTAGCGGAAAGCGCGAAAGCGTGAGTTAGCTGCGTTCGATGAAAATCGACGAGCAGCTAGAATGCTGAACCCTATGCGCGATAAAAATCAAGGCATGTACCGGGGGGGAGAAGGGACGACACCTGTGACCACGGCTTGTCCAGAAGAAGAACGCTGAAGATAAAACCTACTACGAGTTGAGCTGGAAAGTAAGGTGATGATTTTAATAGAAATTATATATATAGCCAAAACAGGCGTAACCAATAAAGCATTTCGCTGGAAGAAAGCAAACAATGTGTTCGTTTGTTACCCAGAAGCAGACACCTGTTCTTGTTGATCGACGATAAGGCCTACCAGGTATGTAGGAGACACGCCTCCCACACATGAGGAAGGCGCTGCAGGCCTAATTTTTTCTGCTCTTATTGAGGCATTCCTTCGCGACAACTCATACCACAGCAGTTGTGTGTAGAGTACTATAGTGAATCAGCCCGGAAATGAAGCGTTTGGGCTGGAATAATTTCCACCCGTTGTGCTTCCACGAAAATTGAGCAGTAAACCCAAAGACCGCCCTTGTTTACACTGAAATTGGACCCAAAAATAAGACGATTTGGTTGGGTACGTGTGGCTTCTACTAAGATCAAGGACACCCTTTGGTATAGTTGTTTTGTCGGTGCACAGGTATTTTTTTTCCGCCCATCACCAATCCCAACAGTATGAAGTCGATTCGTCTTTTTGAGGCCAGGGTCCCCTCCCTTGCCAGTAGGTTCGATCGTCTGCTTCACTTGAAGCTTTGTCGACTTCGATCGCAAAGGGGAAGAAGACAAGGTTGGCATCGGAAACCCTTTCCTTGGCGGCATAAATCGTGTTATAGCAGCTGTCCTCTAGTACAGGCGAACATAGTAATGATGGCCTAATATGTGCAAGCATAGGGGGAGGCATGGTTTTTGGCTCCATTGTAGGTTCTGATGACTACCAAGTACCAGGTATGTATTACTATATATTACTATGTATTACTATGCATTACTATGTATTACTATGTATTCCCATGCCCCCTCGTACCAGACCCTGCAAAACCTCTATCCCAATGTCCATTTTTATTACCTGGGTACCAGGTGCCTGATGTTCATCCTGTAATAACCTATCTTTACGCAAGTTGACGTCGTTAGAACTGCATCGACGTTTTTGGAGGTGTTACCTGAAATTCGTCTGGGATCATATTTGCACTACGAGTGTTATTAGGAAAATGTCAACACTGAATCAAAGCTCTGAGAGACATCTCATGTCTGCTTTGCCTAATTTCCCCCCTCAGGGCTCAGCGGCAATGGACCCCAAGCCCTCTGCCACCCCTACGTCGTGCAGCACTGAGGTTGCGTCGTCCGGGGCCCAAGTGAACGTGAGGAAAACCTTGAAGAAGATGGCAGGCACGCCGGGCGATAAATCGGCCAATCAGCATGCGAGCAGCCGAAAGACGATCGGTAAAGGTGAACACTCGGGGACGGGTCGGAAGCGGAAGCGAAAGAAAACATCAGGCGCAGCCTCGGCCGTTCCTAGTCACCCTTCGGTGCTCGAGGCAGGAGCTTGCACTAAGAGGCAGGAGCAGGTGGAAGAGGCCCGCGCGCGCGAGGCGGTGTATTTGACACCCAGGACGGAGAGCGAGGCTTCGCAAGTAGAAGAGACGAAGGGTACAACGCCAAACGCGCGATCGTCGTCTGCAGGCGATACTGCTCTGCCTGGCGGCATACCCAGAGCTCGCCGGCCGTGGGAGTGGTCTGCCAAAGACTGCGACGCGGTGCTCGTCGATGTGCTTTCTCGCGCGAGGCCCGAGGTCGAGTTATCAGAGGGAGAGCTGATGGACGAGGATACGTCAGCGTCGAACTGCGCTGATGTTGGCCGCGGGCGGGATTCGGCAAACCCCAAGAGGCACATTGGCAGCGGAGGCGCAACGAGCAGCGGTAAGGTCAATGCAGCCGAGGACGAGAGGAAGGCGAGGGAGGTCAATGCAGCGCTCAACCGGAACGACCCTCGGGTCAGATCTCCAAACAACCTCGGCGGCGGCGAGCCGCAACCAAGAATAAGCGGCGGTAAATTTCAAGCTAGCTCAGCAAACCGAAAAGCTGCCGACGACGAACAAGAAGCGAGGAACCTGAACGCCTTGCTGAACCGAAATCGTCCTAGGCGAGGCTCCAAGTCGACCCGCGATGGCGTTCGGCCAGGGGGACCGGACACGACTAATCCGGACGAGGACCCGCAAGCTACTGGCGGAGAAATCTGGTGCGATTTGGGCAACGGCGGCAGGGATTCGCCCACCGTGGTACACGCCAGCTGCACGTTGAATGGGGGGGAGGGACACCTGCACGCTAGCAAAGGGAAAACGCTCGTAAAGGGTTCTGCGGTAGAGGTACTGTGGGACGATCGAAAATGGTATCGTTGCACGCTTTCATCGATTTCCGCGGAAGGGACGACCGGCGTGCTGGAGTTTTTGCCGTACCGGCGGAGAAACTACTCGCGCGAGTTTTCTGGTCAGCTTGAATTAGAGGAGTGGATTCTTGCGGGGAAACTTGTCCTGCCAGGCACTCACCTCAAGTGGGACTGAACTAACATCCCAAGAGTTTTCTTGGTGGGACGACCTGTACTCGTTAGGGCGAAAAGACCACCGAGAGCGGATGACACTTGAAGCGGGAAGCAGTGGGGTTCTGGAGCATCGCGTCGCATGAGTATGTGCAATCAGCCCTGCGTGGAACTGAAAAGCAAGGTTCCCGGTGGTGTACAGGCCCTTTCGCGGTCAACGCGCACTTGTACTCGCGTTTTCTTGTATCCTATGGACTCAGAAGCGCGCGCTTTGTTTGCTAGTATTGTTTGCTGGTACTGGTTGTACTGAGGGCTGACGGTCCAACACCTGAAGAACAAATGTCGAGCAGACTTCCCGCGCACAAGGTGGTGTTGGCACGCTGGTAGTGGCTGTATTGAGGGCTGACGGTCGAACTGGCGCCTGAGGAACAAATGTCGAGGAGAGTTCCCGCGCACAAGGTGGTGTGGGCAAGAAGTACGTGGTTATTGTGTGGACGTCTCGGTACTTCGAACACTCGTTCGAATCTGTATCGAGGGCACTGTTAATTTTGTGTAGGCTGACTGGCCGGCATCGACATTTTCTGAAGTTTTGCGAGCCTCAGGTTGTGCATGCTGCGTAGAATACTTGAGGTCACCACTGCTGTGTCCGCTATGGGCCCGCACGAAGAGGCGGACTTCGGTTAGCAGCTAGTGACAGTGCGCGGTTCTATGTCTTGCAATACCGGGGTATTTGTTTGCTTCTATTAATAGTTGTTTTTCCTTGGGGGGGGGGGTGTACTCGATAGGAGAGGTGTACTCGATCTCATGCATGGCCGTAGTCGTATGACCACAGACCCTCGCATCCCTACAATGCCGGGACGGAGCATGTCGGGTTTTGACCGACCAGGCAGACATTGCTTGCACCAAGCGCGAAGCGCCGTGAGGTGTCCGGCGAGGCTTGGGGGGGGGGGGGGTTCAATTGTTACTCACAGGGGGAAAGGTCTTATCAACCGCAAGCCGTTGCTTCTATCGAGCGGGTGTGCTTGTCTCGCTGCCTGGCCGCGTCTCGTATTCTTGGTGATTAAGAGTCTTCCTGTTTCTTAATAGGGCGAACTCACTGCTGTGAGGAGACCACTACTAGTGGTGTGCGTTCAGTGCGAGTTTGTTGTGAGACCACACGACGCCTCGTTTTTATAGACAATTAACGTCATATTTTCATACGTACTCCGTACTACAGTAGTATTAGTTGAGCTCTACGGTGTCGTTTGTGACTTTGCGAATTGCTGCAGGAGAACACGACGTGGCGAAGTAGTAGTCTAAAGATGAGCCTTATAGCTCGACAAGGTTTAGTTGAAGTATTAATAGAGAGAAATACTACGTACCAACTTTTTTTTTTTTGTCGTTTTTTTTTGTTGTTTTTTTCGTGATTTCCGATTCCGCCTCGAATTTTTTCCGAGCATGGAAGTCGAGAGAAGATAGCTTTTGTATTTGAAAGTGTATAAGCAAATAAGGGTGTTTCTCCTTGTGGACAGAGGTCGTACTGTTTTTTTTTCTCATTACCCACAGTCAGTACCAATTGGCATATATATCTGGAACCTGGTAAGTAGTATCTGGACGTCAGGGTAGCGGCTGTTAAGCTGCAAAGCATAGCCTATATAAAATTCGAATAGTTGTACCCAAAACGTGGGTGCATGTTTTCCAAGTGAAGGTACAGGGAAAACGTAAAATACGGGGAGGGGGGAAAAGAGGTTGCCGGTGTCTCATATAGCAGTGTGCATGGTATGGTGCACGACACCCAATTCGTTTTTTTTTTACGGCCAAGCACTCGTATGTATATACCGTGGTCCAATGCATGCGCGTATCTAGAGTTGACTTTATTGCTGGGGTTCGTGCAGGCATCAGGCTATGGGTGGAATACTGTGGCAGGCAGTGTTAGGCGTTTCCATTAGCCAGTGCCTTGCCAGACTCAAGGCACCGTGGTGTCATTCCTCTTGAATAATGTGAGTTAGCAGTGAACCTACCAGGCATCGACACCCCGCACGCATCTCCCACCCTGGGCCGCCTGGCGAGCGGTTGCCGATCTCTTTTTCGTGAGACGCTGTACGCCCCTCGCGAACGTGCACACCGCAGTGCCCACAATTTGCCGAAATCCATCAATAGTTAATGTCCTCGCCATCAGGAGTGACGAGAAATAGGCCACCCAGCAGACTCGTTCAGAGCCTGCTGCCCTGAAATCAATAGCAGCCACAAGGAGGTATTGGTTACTCCCATGAGGCGTTAATAGGGCTTCCACAGGCAGTATTAGCGCAATAGTTTACACAAGAGATCGATGTATCCTGTGCTGAATGTAGTGTCGATAGGGCGTAACATACAATCTGTACTTGCATTTATGACGAAGAAAAGTCGCGAATGGCCTTTATTGTCGGAGGGTTTATCCCCAGACAGAACTTCCGAGTTTGTTTTTGTCGCGATTTTTCATCTTGCAGACTGTCCTGTTTTTTCCCCTCAAATATGTGCGATTTAACTTCGTAAGTCGTGTTTTGCCCCCTGTTGAACTTCACAAATCGTGACAGAACGTCAACTCTGGGAAAAAACTATCCGATAAGGAAAGGCCCTAACAGAGAGACAGGGCTTGCGAAATGCGGGGGGCGTCCTGTTGTTGGTGCCGCGCTCGTGGCTAATGTGACGTTTAATTCCCTTGGTTTTCCTAGGGGTTAAGCGTCATTTCGAAACTTGTCTATTTGTCCCCCCGCAAAAGGAAACTCCAATCCTCGCAAAGTCTGGTCCCAAATCGCCTCCGACGTTGACGTAGACCGCGCGAATCGATAGCGGACACACATACAAGCAGTCTGGGCCAACTTTCGGAGCCCTGTGCCTTGAGCTACGCGACCCAGCCCCACCCGCGGGACATTCGCTTGTAGACAAAATCGATTGTGCCAGAGTCGGTACGAGCAGCGACATATTTCGCAAATTGGCTACAGCGCATCCATCGTAACGGAAGTGAGATCACCTTGTGCGCGCTCAGCGGGATTGGCTAACGGCGTTAATGAGGTCGTCCCCCGCCGCTCGCAAACGGCCGTGCAAGGTCTCGCTTCTGGCTGCAAAGTCTTGGCCCCATGGGATTTGCGATGTATTCTGTGGCGTTTGATGGCATTGTCGCTTCCTGATCCATAGTCAATCGAAGTACTTAGCAAACAGGCATCAACAGCGGCGGCGGCAAAGCGGCAGCAGCACCGCAAAGGCACTCCCGAAATTTTGACGCCGTGCAAGGTTCCAGAGCAATTACTGCTCGATCGGAAAGACTCGCAAGGATGGAAGCCCGCGCACAAAGAGTTACTGACACGCGGGCACAAAGTTCATCCCGGAAGCACGCCGCGCGCAGCAAGGGTCGGAAGGAGGCTGCTGCTGCGAGCAGGCGTGCCAAACACCTAGTATAACCGTTACCCGTACATCCGTAGTCAACAATATAGTTGCCAGGGAACTAAAGCAGTGTTGCGCTGTTTTGCTCTCGTCCGTCAACCATACTTGTCGAGCCCCTAAATGTCTCTCGTTTGTTACCACACTCTCTGCAACCAGACCGTGTGTCATTACGCTTGCGTGGATCTACTACAAAGCAGTAGTAATTGGTGGTAATGAAGCGCGACCTCAGTACTTACAGTAGTCATATCTGCGATGCATCATGCTGGGCGAATACGGATTACTCGTTGATGTGTTGAACCCGTTGTACAAGCACTCGATTTTGCAGTGTGTTTCTGGTTCCCACCTCGAAATTCGATTGAGACGAAACATCTACACATGACACGTTGTGTCCGACAGAGAGAGCTCGTAGCAGGTGCCACCACTACTACTACTGCTGTACGACATCTACAGTAGAGCGTCTCCAGCGGCTAAACAGCAGCAGCAGTAGCAGTAGGACACACGAGGCCAGGGTCAGCATCACTGTACGCCCGGCTTGTCGGTTTAACCCTTTTATGCTTTGTACGCGTTCTCGATTTTGTTGTGTGTTTCCTGGTTCCACTCCCGAAATTCGACATAATTTGAAGACGAAAAAACAGCAAGCAGACATGTGTCCAAGAGAGCTTCACGCGGCAGGTGCCACCACCACAACTACTGTACGACATCTACAGCAGAGCTTCTTCTGCTTCTACTTGCCCTCATCAGTAGGAGCGTGGGCCTGACAATGCCAACTGCAGCATGTCTTAGGGACACGGCCCGAACGTTGCTGTGCACAGGCACATTCTGCATATAATTACTCGTGAAGTTGGGTTTAGTCAGATAGAACTCAAAGAACAAAACCCGTCATGACAGGTGCCACCACTACTGCTGTACGACATCTACAGCAGATCTTCTCCTGTGTCCCCGTCCCCTCGGAAGGTGAGCCCGACTATACCACCTGCAGCATGTCTTTAGGGACACGGCCCGATTGTTGCTGTGCACAAGCATGGGAATGGATTCGTTTTGGACGATACAAAATGTCCAGCCTATTCGAGAATCCGTTAAAAAAAAATCCAAAGACAAATTTGAGGTCTCATTACAATCTGTGAGCTCGAATCTTCAGGTTGGTAGGCTGTTCAGGTATTTTGGTTCCTGTTGGGATCAAGGTACGGGCGAAGTCCCAACCCAGCCCCTAACCCAGCCCCTAACCCTGACTCCAAACCGCAGCCAAAACGGGCTAAACTGACCATAAACGCGGCTGCATCGCGTTTGCACCTAACCAGGAAATTTCTCAATTGCGGACGACGATTTCGCAGTGCAGACCGCACTACGCAATTTTCAAGTCCAAAACACCCCTAAGGATCCTAGCTCACAGATTGCAAAGCCCACTCAATACGAATCCATTCCCACCCCTGACAGTCTGCCTACGAATGTTCGTAAAGTTGGGTTTTGTAGAACTACAAAAACAAAAACCGTTATGACTTTTACGGTTGGTTCTGTTTTTTTTCAACCATGCCCCAGCCATGTGCCTACGCACGTTGCCGCACCTAGCCCGACCAACTCTGAACGGCTTACAACGGCGCTAGCACAAGAAGGTTTCGTTAGTGCGTGTGCGTGCACACAGAGCCTGCCGGGACTGGCATTGGCGCCGTGTGTGTTGAGCGTGGTGGACAAACGCGGTGGACAAACGTGGCCGAAAAACATGTTGAATCAATCACACAACGACACACACTTACAGAGAAACTGGGCGCCCTACTCTGTCGTACGATTCGTTATGAAGGGGCATTTTTTCCTTGGAAAACCAAGAAAAAAAGGCTCGCGCGTGTCATTATTAATAGTATTTCTGTTTCAAGTCATGTATTGTTGGCCTCCCACAGAGTAGGGGTAGAGAAACAGTGAGCCTCGTGCGTCACCACTTACAACCTCAGATGTCAAGAGTCACATTATCCACAAAAGGCAATGGTACCAACCGGAACGTAATTGCCATTTAAAGAGACCAAACGAACACAGCAGTGTTACGATGCTGCTCTCGTTCGTCAATCATACTTGTCGAGCCCCCGCGAAACTCCCTCCTTTGTTACCACATTCCCTGCAACCAGACCGTGTGTCATTATGCCTGCGTGGAACTAGTATTTTGTGGTTAATGAGGCGCAACCTCAATGCCTGCGGTACTGCTGTAGTGTTCTAGTCTGCCACAATGCGTTAATACGGATTGAACTATCTCTTTCGCCCTGTCTTGACCCTTGCCGCGCGCGGGTCGGAAGAAGGCTGTTGCTGGTAAAAGGTGTGTGTTATGATATCCCCTCTCCCCTGTTGCGGCATTATGGTTTGTAGCAACCGTCCCATCGTCATACCTGGCAGGCGTTATCGCCTGTTTTTCTGATGAACGCCTCACCCCTTCGTTCAGAAGACATCTAGCGAGGCAAACAGCAACTAATACAAGAGCTTATAACATCGTCAAGCACCTCGTGTGAGAGACCAGAACATAGCCAAAGGCATCAACCTGCTACTACGGGAGACCAATACGAGTAACTGGGACCTACGGTACACACAAAACCTATATATTCATCTCTTTTTACGAACAATATTTGGTCCTATTTACTATGGACCCCCGCAATAGCAGTAGTCGGTCCCGAGGTCCATATTGCCTTACACTTAACACTGGCGTCATCTTCTAGACACTGTCGGCACCTGTTCGAGGTCTGACTTTTTTTTCCACCGATAAATGTGTCCACGTGTATTCGGCTACAGCCTTGCAAGTTAGAGGTGTGGCAGTGGGTTTTAAGTGCCACGTCTTCGATCCATTCTCCGGATTCTCCGGATCGGTTTGGTTCGTGCCTTGTTTTTCCTATGAATCTGTATATACGACCCTTCAGGGTGGGCTAGTGTTATGGTACCCCCTCTCTCCTGTTGCGGCATTATGGTTTGTAGCAATCGTCCCATCATCATACCTGGCGGGTGTTTTCGCCAGCTTTTCTGATGAGCGGCTCGCCCCTTCGTTCAGAATACATCTTATCTGGCGAGGCAAACAGCAACAAACTCAAGAGCTTATAGCGTCGTCAAGCACCTCGTGTGAGTTACCAGAACAGAGCCAAAGGCATCAACCTGCTGGCAGTGGTCGGCCCCGAGGTTCATATTGCCTTACACTTGACACTGGCGTCGTCGACTACACGCTTTTGGCACCTGTTCGACTTCTGTTTTTTTTTCCGCCGATAAATGTGTCTACGTGTAATCGGCTACAGCCTTGCAAGTTAGAGGTGTGGGAGTGGGTTGTGAAATGCCGCATCTTCGACCCATTCTCCGAATTCTCCAGATCGGTTTGGTTCGTGCCTGGGTTTTCTACGTATCTGCATATACAACCCTTCAGGGTGGGCTAGTGTTATGGTCTCCCCTCTCTCCTGTTGCGGTATTATGGTTTGTAGCGATCGTCCCTTCATCATACCTGGCAAGTGTTATCGCCTGCTTTTCTGATGAGCGCCTCGCCCCCTCGTTCAGAATACATCTGGCGAGGCAAACAGCAACAAATACAAGAGCTTATAACATCGTCACGCGTCTCGTGTGAGTGACCAGAACAGACCCAAAGGCATTAACCTGCTAGCAGTAGTCGATCCCTAGGTCCATACTGCCTTACACTTAACATGTGCCAAACGCCCCGTATAGCCGTTTCCTGTATAGCCGTGATCCTAGTCAATAATTGTTGCGAGGGGTATACAGCAGTGTTGCGTTGTTGCTCTCGTTCGTCAACCATAGTTGTCGAGCCGCCGTAACTCACCCTTCCTTGTTAACACACTCCCTGCAACCAGACCGTGTCTCATTCTTCTTGTGTGGAACTAGTTTTCGTGGTTTTGATTCGCAACCTCAATACCTGCAGTACTGCTGTAGTAGTCTAGTCGGCCATACTGCGTTAATACGGATTTTTCTCTCTTCTCTTTCCCCCTGTTCTGAGCCTTGCGTCGGAAGGACTCTGCTGCACCGAGAAGGTGTGTCAAACGCCCCGTATAACCGATACCCGTACTTTGACCACCCGCCCATGCTGCAACACTATGTGGCGAAAAACGAAGCTACCTCTCCACCCAAACCAACCATAGTTTGTATTCCAACGTCGTATTTTTGGTAACTTGCCATGATAAGCAGACGATACATATTATTTTGAACTAATCCGCCCAGTAATCAACTGATGTTTCGATGCCTACTGCTGTACTAGTGGTACGGCCGCTTCCACGCCAGCTTGACCTGTATACCTATATGCCCACACCATCACCGACTTTCCGATGCTTACTCATGCTATGGGTAATGTTTGCTGACCACCGACCCATGCTGCAACGCTATGTAGCGAAAAACCAACCCATATATCCACCCAAACCACCCATACCCCCAGCACATATTATTTTGATCCAAATCACGCACTAACCCTCTGACGTTCAGATGCGTATTTCTGTATTTTTACTGGTGGTACGACAACTGCCACACCAGCGGGGCCGGCATACGTTTACACCCACACCACCGACGTTACGATGCTTACTCATGCTTCGGGTTGTGTTTGATGACCACCCGCCCATGCTGCAACGCTATGTGACGATTAACCAACCGACCTATCCACCCAAACCACCGACACCCCCAGGATAATCCGCCCACTAATCTACCGACGTTCCGATGGTTCTTGCTGTATTACAATAGTTGTGTTCGTACGAATTTCTATTTATAAGCCCTCGTACGATTCTGATGGTTTCCGCTTGACTACCCGTCTCCTGACTTTTGATCTTTGCTACTGCGGGCCTTGCAGGAGTCATCACGAACCAGTACCCTGGTCTCCCATCGTCAAGGCAGCTCCTGTCCTGGCGTGTGACCATCCTTTGGGCATGGTTGACGGGAATACTTCCACTGTAATGGGGAGACTTCCCGGCCTCTTAACATCACGGACACCACCACCCCCCGTTCGAGTGCTACAATTGCAACTGCTCAGCTGTCTTTGGCCTGTCGGGTCAGGGTGAGACAGAGTTCTGCTTCTTCGAATATTGCTATGAGCAGAGGGCGGACGTCGTCCGCTCCGCTGTCCTGTTCTTACAACATATCAGATCGCGCGTGCGCACGTCATCCGCGTACCGGAGCGCAAGTGCTAGCGTTGGTTTGCTAAACAGGGCATACCGCACTGTGGGATCTCCCGTTAGCGCGAGTGTGGGTTCGCCAAACTGCGCGAACAGCACGGTGGCGTTGCCCAGAAGCGCAGGTTCATCCGCGAGAGCCGTTTCGGCCGCAAGCGCGGTTTCGGCCGCGAACGTGATTCGATTTCGGTCGTGAGCGCAAAGCCGAGGATTTCACCGGCTGGCGCGAAAGACGGTGGTTCGATCCAGGGCACAGGGTCTCCCGTGAATGCGGCTACAACCCCGACCGCTAGGGGCCTTTGTGTCCGGGGGGGTAAGGGAAAACCCCCCCGCGTAGATTAGATGAAGCGCGTTTCTAATCGGATTCGTTTAGCCTTATCTGCCTCTATGCATCAACATTGGGGTTGGTGAAACGTGCCACATCATTTTCGGTTGGGTTGCGTTGCATTGCGTTAGGGGCCCTAGTGTCCGGGGGGGTAAGAGTAAACAGCCCGCGTAAATTAGATGCAGCGCTTTTCTACGATTGTGACGGTGGTCATGTGCTTTGATTCTTCCTATACTGTGCCACAGCATCTTTCGATCGGCTCGTGATGTTTCTTTCCCTGTGTGAGGCTATTTTATGTAATAGATTTAGACTATTTGTACAGAAGTACTGGCGACCATCGATCGTTCGCTCGCGACCGTCTCGTCCTTGTTCGACGAGTCTACTCTCCGTGCTGCTGCATCATGTACCAGGTGTTAGGGGACTGCTTGGAATGAGGCTGAAAGCCAAGTCGTCTCGATCGTTCGCTCGCAACCGTCTCGTCCTTGTTCGACGAGTCTACTCTCCGCGCTGCTGTATTATGCACCAGGTGGTATGATACTGCTTGGAATGAGGCTGAAAACCCGGTCGTCTCGTTTTTTGTGTTCACATTTCGCTTTTTCGTAGACAAGTTCTCACCCCACCCACGTTGCGGGTGGCATGGCGATGGCTTTAGTTGACGATTTATTCCTTCCCCTTACGGCGAGGCTTTCTTTTCTTTCTCTTTTTACCGTACCTTGCCGGCTTCGTTGCCTTGCCGTTCAGAGGTGTGGGAGTGGGTTTTGAGGAGCCGCATCTCGACTCATGTTCTAGCTTGTGCAATCGTGGTTTCTACGAATTCCCCAAAATTCTGCATATACGACTCATCAGAATGGGCTAGTGTTATGGTACTGGTTTGAGTGAGGCTGAAAGCCCGGTAATTACCTGAGTTCAGGCACTGGGATCGTATTTTTATTACATGGGAGTCGTATCTTAGATGGAAAGCCAGGATCTCCCAGCGGAGGCACGAGCTTGGCTCCCAGTCTCCGCGTGTACGAAAGGAATAAAGGTGCTCTTCTTCTATCTTTAACCAAACAATACACGTGAGTACCAACGAGTACCGGCTTAATAGGGAAACCTGCCCAGGGATACAAAAATGTCCCGGCCTCTGATCTTAACGCAGGTTTAATCAATACAACACAAAAAAACTACGCCAAACTACGAAAAATCTTATTGGGAACACCTAGGGAACAGCAGGACAATGATTGTCCTGCTCTACAGATTACGATAAGTACGTACGCTCAACAGCAGTGGGCACATACTCTAATTCCCCAGAGTCAACTGGGGCCTCTAAAAGCAAACGTAATGTACTGTCTGACCATTGCCAATGACTTTTGTGTTTGATATTATCTTGTTTAGTGTATTACATCATTGTTGATTCAAAACTCGCTCCAGGCATTAATCTAGCATTTATTTTCGCTGTTTCAAACGATTTACGAGTGCACCCAACTTCGAGCTTCACCCCACGCGCGTGTGCCGTTGACTCATGCTGGTCACAACCCTCGCTCACGGGCTTTCGTCCAGTGGATGAGCGTCACGCGATTTCTCGACAATAGTCGGTACAGGTCACAGTATCCCGGGAGGGCCTTGCCAAGTCGCTTGCTTTCTCAAACGAGATCGAGCAAAAGCTGCTGTGATCACATGCCACATGCCTTTCCGGGGTGGAGTTGTAAGGATCATTTGCCTCTTGAGACCGCACGTTATCGTACCACTTTGTGGCTTTTATCATCTTCCTGATATTTTTTTCGCCAATAAAAACGTACCAGCAGTGCGCATGGTAAAAATCTGCAGTACCCTTACACGTTTCAAATAGTAAACGTATCGTTCTCGTATGTAGGACCAGGTATACGTCATACGTACAGTCTTCACGTATCGTTCTCGTATATATCACCAGGGCATGTGTTATCGTATATATTTGCGGAACAACAAAAAGAGACAAAAATATACCAGTAGTGACGTATTGTACCCGCCACTATCTCAAGGGTGAGATAGTGGCAAGAGGTCTTTTTTTGTTGGATTTTCACATCTTGCTAACCTCGTGGACAACATTGGTGTCCATACGAGGTGTACACCCACTTTCTTTGGCACCATGTTTCTAAAATCAAGATGAGAGAGCCACAAAGTGGTACGATAACGTGCGGTCTGACAGTGATATCTGAATACATAGTGAAACCTAAATACAAAATCCTTACCAGGTATAATATTGTTATTGCCCGGCCAACGGGCGGTTTGGCGTGCTAATTCCACTACTGTGTGTACTCGTAATCATTTGTTGTAGTTGGTTGGGTTTGTGTGAAGGTATAAAGGCATAACCTATTGAGTAAGTCGGGTTTGTATGAGGAGTTGGAACACCGCACGTAATCTTTTGACCTCTGTTCAACATCCCCTCGCGTTGAAAAGCTGCTTGGATCTGCGTATTCACTCGATGATGATGTGTTTAATTTCCTTATTCTTGCTTGTTTTTCTCTCTTCTTTTGAGTTTTTGATTTTGATTTCGATTCAGAATTTTCGACGTCGAATTGTTTTCATCTTGCCTTTTCTTGTAGGTATTATGCGATCTTCTCGCCGGTTTCTATGGTGACTCGTGCAGCGTACCGCTCGTACCTGATACGTGCGCGTAACTCCCTTTTGTTTTGACTGAGGTGTCCGATGTGGTTCAGTTATCATGTTGCATTCTTGTTCGTTTTATTAAGTTGTTCCCCATGGTGTTCTTCCACTTCAGAGTTGCTGCACAGCCTGGACTGCGACCACGGACTGCATTGTTTTGTGACCACGAGTTTATGTTTATAAAGATACCCGGTATATATTCTCTCTTAAGAGTTTATAGACGTTTGCAAGGTATACGTGTAGTCCAGGCAGAACATTTTTTCCAGAAATTCGACATTCACATATTGAATTGTTTTGAGGGGTTCACTTATTTTCAGAAGACATAAAATATATTGCCGGAAACCTCTGTTTCAGACGGATTGAACCATCGTGCCAGATTTTTTGTTTTCGTCGTTGCGTCGGAGTGATTCGTTTTTTTCGGAAAAAAATGACTGAAATGTTGGAGGTCGACATAGTAGGCATATATATTACACCGGTTTTTAAACGTATTTCGCCAGGGGCAAATTCCTGTGGATGCAGATTCTATTTTTATCTATTCGGAAGCGAGATATAGGCGAAAACTCCACTTTTCCCCGGCTCCAGCTGTGGAGATTTTAGCGCAAACCTGGCGCGATTGATGTCGAAAAGCTCCTCAGGTTCGGATGAATTGAACCTGGGTCCAGGTCCACTTCTTTTAGTTTTTCAAAACAAAATCTGTGGGCCGAGAAAAGCCTTTTCATGAATCTCATGTTGTGTATGATACAAGGTTCCCCTTCGGGATATGGGTGGCATGAAATCCGGGGGGTGTCGCAGGTTGAAAAGGGAGACGCAGGTAAAACCCTTGCACCTCTGGTTTGAGTAAAAATGATCTCGGAGTAAAATGAGTCATGGGTTACAGTAGTACTGTAATGTTGCTAAAAGCGAAGAGTGGCAGTCTAGCCTTCGATGCTCTCGCATGTCTTGGCGTATCGGAGCATGGACTACTGTATTGCTCAGAGTAAAGCGTAGCACTCAGAAGGAAATTGACGGGATTTGCATCATTCAGGTATTTATCGCCTGGGTGGAATCTGTATCATCGATATATGTGTGTGATCCTTGATGATCTGAACACCTCTACCGGGTGGAGTCAAGCACGATCTGCACGAACTACACATGGTAATCGACCATACATGTACCGTGATTAACTGATGAATAACTTTGCGTGGGTGGGTCTGCATGATCTGAAGGATCTGTACGATCTGCAGGATTTGTATATTATAGATGTATCACCCTTTTTTTGGCGGTAATATCTGCTTGGTCTTTATGATTGCACTTGCGTGCCGAATGGGATAATCTCCATACCATGTGTGCATGATGTGGAGGATCTATCTGCATGGTCTGTAGGACTCGCTCTCCGGGGCGCTAATAAAAAAAACGATTTGAACGATCTATTATCTACACACTCCAACTAGTTTGCCTGGGGAGACATGTGCGTTCCGTATCATTTGCACTTGTGCGCCAGGTGGGATCTGGTTGATCTCCATGACATGCACATGTTTAGCCTGAAGGGGGCCTGGGTGGTTACACTTTTCATAGATGTGTACCTGAGCAGAATATGTGTGATCTGTACAATAAGTACATTTCGACCGCGATGGGATCTGTCCGATCTGCCTGATCTGTACATCTTGAGCGAGATAAGGTCTGTACGATCTGCATGATCTGCGCATGTTTATCGGTGGGTGTCATTGATCTGCAGGATCTGTACAATCTGCAGGATCCGTATGATCTACCTGAGTGGAATCTGTGTGATCCGTTTTATCTGTACACCAGGATAGGGTATTGCGATCTGCATGGTATGCACATATCTTTCAGTGGGTCTGCATGATCTGCAGGATCTGTATGATCTGCAGGATATGTATGATCTACGGTATTTCTGGATGATCTGGATGATCTGTAAAATCTGGATACTTCACACTTGTTTACGGCATGTTTAGCCGGGATGAGGTCTGTATGAGGTAGATATTTCACAGGTGTGTACCTGAGTGGGACTTGTGTGATCTGTACACCATTACCGGGTGGGATCTGCATGATCTGCAGGGTCTGTATGATCTGCAGGATCTTTATGATCTACCTGAGTGGAATATGTTGATCTGTATGATCTGTACATCTTATCCGGGATGCGGTCTGTACGATTCGCAGGATCTGTATGATCTGCAGAATTTCTGTATGATTTGGAGGATCTATAAATTCTGGACGCTTCACATTTGCTTTCACCGTGTTTAGCCGGGATGGGGTCTGTATGGGGTGGATATTTCACACGTGTGTACCTGAGTGCGAACTTGCAGGATTTCTTTATGATCTGAAGGATATGTAGAATCTGAATACTTCACACTTGTTTACATCATGTTTAGCCGAGATGGGGTCTGTATAAAGCAGGTATTTCACACGTTTGTACCTGAGTGGGAAGTTGATCTGTGTGGTCTGTACTTATGTGTAAATCTTCAAGATCTGCAGGATCTGTATGATCTACCTGAGTGGAATCTGTATGATCTGCATGATCTGCATGATCTGCACATGTTTATCGGTGGGTTAGCATGACCTGCAGGAATTGTTCTGATCTGCAGGATCTGTAATATTCGGCAGGTGTGTACCTGAGGAGGATGTTGATGTGTGTGATCTGTACATATTTACCAGGTGGTATCTGTATGACGAGGTAGATATTTCACACGTGTGTACCTGAGTGGGAACTTGCAGGATTTCTGTATGATCTGATTTGTAAATCTTGATATTTCAAAATCGCTTACATCATGCTTAGACGGGATGGGGTCCGTATGAGGTAGATATTCACACCTGTGTACCTAAGTGGGAACTTAATTTGTGTGATCTGTACATATGGATGATCTGCAGGATCTGTATGATCTACCTGAGTGGAATATATGTGATGTATATGATATGTTCATCCTGACCGGGATGGGGCCTGTACGATCTGCATGATCCGCACATGTTTATCGGTGGGTTTGCATGACCTGAAGGATCTGTATGATACGTATGATCTGCAGGATCTGAAATATTTTGCAGGTGTGTACCTGAGTGGGATCTTGGTCTGTGTGATCTGTGCATCTTCACGGGGTGGGATCTGTATATTCTGCATGAACTGCACAAGTTTCGTCGGGAAGATCAAAGAATCAATCAAAACAAATCAAGCTCGAAAATGTGTTGATGGACAACCCTATACACGCGCAATGTAACTAACACCCGGTACAAAATATACTGGTAAACGAAATAGCGGGGTTGCGATAAAAACATCAGTCGCACGGACACAAAAAAACATTAGCAGCAAGGAAGGCAACCTGGGCCAGCAACAACAGCAATAGCTACACCGTGACAGTGTTCAGCAGCAGTGTCATCAGCAAGAGCACAAAAATAAGTCACCGTGTGACACGGGCAAAAAAATATTCTGGGTAGCAGCAAGAAAAGGCGCAAGCAGCAACAATAGTAGTAGCAGCTATAATACCGTGATTGTGCGCAGCAGTGTGCAGCAGCAGCGGCGGCAGCAACAACAGGAGTAGCAAGATAAGCAACCGTGTGGCACGGGCAACAATAAAATAACGGTAGCAGCAAGAAAAGCAACGCGTGCCAGCAGCAGTAGCAGCTATACCGTGATTGTGTGTAGCAGTAGCGGCAGCGACAACAGGAGTTGTAGCATAATAATAAGCAAACCGTGTGGCACGGGCACATTGTACATTTGGCACTGAACACTCGGGCTATCACACGCAACGCAATTCGCGGTACAAAGATCCGATACATGATGAATCCCAACGAGACACTAAAAATATGCTACCAGGTCCGTGGTGGATACAGCCTTTTCTCACGTCTTGTGACCAAGCAGTCACGAGCACACGAGCACTCAGCAGCAGCAGCAACACTCGAGCAACACTCGTTTCGAACAGCATTCGTACGCGTGTTGTTGCTGCTCTTGTACTGCTGCTGCGTACTGCTCGAGCGGGACTCGAGCGCACGAGCATGAGCAGGTTTCCAAGCATATTGCACCGCAAAAAAAAAAACACGGAACCACGATCGCTCGATTGCTCAAGCGCAACGAGCACGAGACGAACACGAGCACGACGTGGCCAAGCAGCCACGGGCACATGAGCACTCAGCAGTAGAGTAGCAGCCCCCAGCGAAACTCGAGCAACACTCGAATCGAGCAGTACTCGTACGCCTGCTGTTGCTGTTGTTTTACTTCTGCAGCTCGAGTAGCACGGCGAGCTCGAGCAGCACTGCTGTGTGCTCTTGATGTAGTTGCAGCAAGAAGCGAGAAGAACAAAATGTTTGCAGCTAAAATACGAAGATCCGGGTAGGTTTCCAAGCCCCTAGATGGCTTCTCGGAAGTGGGACCCCATCCCCTGAGTTGCTTACAGGGTCACGTAACTTTGACCACCTAAAACATGTGCCACGGAGCCCGGCCGGAGCCAACGCTTGCACCGTACTGTCCACGCCGCCCCCCTGCGGGCCCCGCAGCAGGAAGCACGAGAAAATATGTCACAGAGTCGAGCGGTGCGTGTCATGCATGTCGGCGTAGTCTCGTCGGGCTCTCCAGCTTATGTTCTTCGAAAGGCTGCTCAGATATACCCACACTCCAAAACATCATGTATTAATTCGTTCTCAGAACAAACAGGGCCGTAGGCCGTCTGGCACACATGCACACACTCAAGCTCTTTCAGTTCGTTGCAAATACTGCCACCTGCATTCAGGTTGTTCCACCCAGTCTGCGGAACATACGCCTGAGCCATCTCCTAGTTGTCTCAGTCGGAGTTCTTCTGGTGTAGGGGAACACTACCGGAAACAGGATGAGCTTTAAGAAGCTGAAGGAGTGGGGAAGGGTTGTGACCGTTTGCTCACATCCCCATAGTCTCCGGGTTCAATTCGCATTATCCCCTTTTGCCTACATGCCGTGTCCGCTTCTGGAAACCCCTCGTATCTTCCTTGGAATACCACCGTGACATCCTCCCCAGCTGGTTTAGCCGGATAAGGCAAGCCGCGCGATATCCTAGACGGTGGACCCGAGCTATTCTATGCCCGCCAAACTGAGGGAAGAAAACCCGGCTAGTTTTTTCCGATAGGAAAGACCTCCCCCCAATACGCACACTACATGCGTTGCCTTGCTCCCTTGACGCGGCGTACACTGTTACGCCCCCTCCAATTACGTTCCTGAATGCTCGCTTGACTCCTAAACTCAGTACAGTTCTCCCGACGTACAATATCTGTACCACCTAGCACTATTGTCCCAATCGATAGGAAAGATCATAATCGTCGCGCCTCCAAGGTGAAAACTAGGCAAAAACAGAATGTCAGAGGTCGCAAGGAACCTCGTTTCTTCGGACAATAGTCTCCTATTGCCCCCTACTCTCGCCATAGATACACAGATCGCGACGGTAATGCGAGATGACAGGGTCTTTTTTGCATGACTTCAACATAGCAACCACCTGGCGCCTACCAAAGCAATGACCTCCTGCAAATTCGTAGTGCCATTGCCGAGCTAAGTGGGTTAGTTTTTCCAAAGTGCCGCTGGCCTAGAACAACGCCCCCCAGCGGCATCTCGCTCATTCTCCCCCGCTTAGAACAAGCGCTTCCAGAATCGCCACCCCGGAGCAATAGTGTAAGACGCTCCTCGTCCATCAACCCCCCCGAAGCTCCGAAGCCGACACCAAGACAGGTGATCCGGTGTTGCGCCCGGCTGTACTCGAAGATGGACCCCGGACGAGCTGCTCGATCTTCGGTCGGCTGTCGAGCGGTGGCTCGAAAGAAACAGAGAGGGCGTGAAAGACGCAGTCGCGGGCGCAGGCACTAAAACGCGCGCCCATACACCCAGCAACATGCCCGAGGGGCGGCGAGGGAGTGGGAGAGGGAGAGAGAGAGCGAGAGAGAGAACAAGGAAGGGATAGAAGGAGAGATCATGCGCGAAACGGCGCGCCCGCAACCCCACCCTCGCCTTCCCACTTCGAACCCCCTCATTTCCGATGCCGCCAGCTCTTCCCAATCGTTGTCGGCGAAGCGGACGCGTCAATACGGCGAGTAAAGTCGTAGACATGCCCGGGCCGCCCCGCGCGCCCCTTTCCGCCCTCGACCGGCTGACTTTTTTGCCGATCGTGAACTTTCTCAGCGCCTCCTTTCCACTCCGCGCAGGGCGTCTTCTCGCTCCCTCGTCTCGGGCTGCGGGGCGGCTCCGCTCGCTGCTCGGATCGTACAAGTTCCACCACGCGTGAAAACGTGTCCAACTGCAGCGAAGTGAAGCTTGTCCAGTAACTCCGCCTCCGAGACCCAGTCCGACGCCTCCCCGTCGAGGTACCCGCCGCGATACCCCCATCTCGCTCCGGTAGCGCTGACCACCCTCCTGTCCAGTAGCGTGTACATTGGTGCTGCTGTAGTCGAGTACTCTCCGAGCCCCAGGTCCGCTCCCCACGCCATCTGCGCGAGATCATCCTCCATGGGGTGCCGAAGATCGGATAGTCTCGTGTAGAATGGCTTCAGTGATGCGGTGGAGACCGTCCTGGAGTGCGTCGCTCCGCCCTCCATCTGGATGACGCTCAGGCCCTCAATCACCACCTCTACCACTGCTCGTTCCGGCGGCTGCTCGCTATGCGGCAACCTTTCCCCTCTCGTGGGGGGTCCAACCGAGCTACCCCAGGGTACTGCCGTGGTCATCCCGCGACCCGTTGGCGACACTGCTGACGACGCCTGCTTCTCTGTACCGCCGCCGCCTCCTCTTGGATGCCGCCCGTCTACCCCCGTCGACGGCGAACGCACCGACGCCGTGCGGAAAAGAGGGGTCGGGGCCGCCGCCCGCGGTGCCCGCACCGCTCGAGTCACGTGGTCGGGGCCACACGGACGGCGCGGACGCCCGTGCCGATCACCGAAGCGCCATCGCTGGCGTGGCCACCCCTACTGTGGCAAGCCCCGAGCATGACGGCAAGCCTGCCGTGAAACGCGAGGGTGCCCAGCTGTCTGTCAATCAAGCCCCCTTCCCCAGATGTCTAACGGGGGACGGCGTGTCGTGAAACGCGAGGGTGCCCAGCTGTCTGTCAGTCAAGTCCCCTTCCCCAGGTGTCTGAAGGGACGGCGCCGCGGTAAGTCTGGGGGATACTGTCAACATTGGCTCCAAGCAGCGAGGGCGCATGGGGCGGGCGTGGTCTCAGCATGCGTGGTTTCTGCGAGCATGGTTCGGTGACGTGTGACGTGATCCTGACTCTCATGATAAGTTACTGGGCGGTCGAGTCGATTAAGAGTGAGGCTATTCATGTCATGAATAGTCTTGTTGCGGTAGCTATCAGAGTATAACCGCCACTCGGCTGTCCCGGCTACATGTTCTTGAACTCGCTAATCTAGCTATACTCGCCACCCCCCTTTGTACACTACCTTCGCAAGGGAGAGCACGAACACGCGGTATCGGTTGTAAAATGCCTACATATGTGACTGGATACCAACCATGATGATGGATCGACCAACTACTAATGTTTCGAACCTGTAAGCCCATCCCTGAAGCGGAGTCATTCTGCCCGCATGAGCACAAGAACATTGTAACAACACCAAAACACTAAATACGGGTCGGTACATCTGGAAGGATTTGCACATCATGCAGGTACCGTGTTAACCCTAAGTCTAATTAGTATAGTGGTCAGTACACCACATTGTGGCTGTGGAAACCCGAGTTCGATTCTCAGATTGGACCCCATGTCACAGAGTCGAGCGGTGCGTGCCATGCATGACGGCGTAGTCTCGTCGGGCTCTCCAGCTTATGTTCCTCGAAAGGCTGCTCAGATATGCCCACACTCCAAAACATCATGTATTAATTCGTTCTCAGAACAAACAGGGCCGTAGGCCGTCTGGCACACATTCACACACTCAAGCTCTTTCAGTTCGTTGCAAAGACTGCCACCTGTATTCCCGTTGTTCCACCAAGTCTAATTAGTATAGTGGTCAGTACACCACATTGTGGCTGTGGAAACCCGAGTTCGATTCTCAGATTGGACCCCATGTCACAGAGTCGAGCGGTGCGCGCCATGCATGACGGCGTAGTCTCGTCGGGCTCTCCAGCTTATGTTCCTCGAAAGGCTGCTCAGATATGCCCACACTCCAAAACATCATGTATTAATTCGTTCTCAGAGCAAACAGGACCGTAGGCCGTCTGGCACACATTCACACGCTCAAGCTCTTTCAGTTCGTTGCAAAGACTGCCACCTGTATTCCCGTTGTTCCACCCAGCCTGCGGAACATACGCTTGAGCCATTTCCTAGTTGTCTCAGTCGGAGTTCTTCTGGTGTAGGGGAACACTGCCGGCAACAGGATGAGCTTTAAGAAGCTGAAGGGGTGGAAAAGGGTTGTGACCGTTTGCTCATATCCCCAAAGTTTCCGGGTTCAATTCGCATTATCCCCTTTTGCCCACATGCCGTGTCCACTTCTGGAAACCCCTCGGGTCCTCCTTGGATTACCACCGTAACAAAGACCCGCGGCCAAACGAGAAAAAAAAGTGAAGTATTCCGGAAAAAACGGCCATTTGGTACAAATAAATACCAGGTATATTATCGTGTATGGACTGATGTATCATTGTGGATTTATATATAATTGTAGAGCAGGGCAAGGGTTGCCCTGCTGTTCCCTAGGCGTCGCCATTTAATGCAAGGTTGGACGGAGGTATGGAAATTCTCTCGCGACATAGATATTAGATATTAGTCGGTAGAAATTTACTTGTGTTTGGAGATACTGCTGTTGCCGCCATATTATTGTTCCTTGCGTGGGTTTTCAGAAGTGATACCAGCAGCAGGAGATACCAGGCATGCTTATACTCTAGACTCTATGACCACCCGACCCGAACCCTAACCCTAACCCGAACGTTACGGGGTGACCTGTGCTTGGATGCAAAAAGGATACCGCGGGTTGTTGGTAGTAAGGAGAAGTCAATAGCATCACGGTTGTCTTGTTTCGACCTGGTGGTGTAGAAGGGTAGGTCGTCTGTCGTCCTTTCTTTGTTGTTGGAGGTCGTTGTGGTCGTGGGCCGTTTAACTCTTTCGTCGCAGTCGGCCTTTTTTTCTTGGAAATAATTATTCTGACTCTTTCAAGTCTGCCTACAGTAGATCAGCGTTGTCTTTGGATTATGAAGCAAATGTCATGCACTTCAGTCGTCCTGTCGGAAGCTATCACCGTCGTGCCAGTAGTAGGTAACAGGTAATCTTGTGGTCAGTCGTCTGTGATCGCGACGACAGCTGCTTACTTGTTGTGGTGGTGCTGCTGTCTCTCTCTGTAGTCGTTCATGTACATGCGGCGGCCAAAACTCTCGGCGGCCAAAAGCTCAGCAGCAGAAGCAGCAACAGCTAGCCGCAAACAAAAACCTCCCCAGTCAGCGGCAAGCGGCAGCTAAGCTGTGGTGCTCATGAGGAGCTGCTGCTAAGGAGGAGCAGCAGCTGCACAGAGTAGGTTTAGCAATCTGGGAGAAGGGATCTTTTAGGGGTGTTCTCCTCGAGTGGGTTTAGCAATCTGGGAGAAGGGATCTTTAGGGGTGTTTTTGACTTGAAAATTGCGTACATAGCGCGGTCTGCACTTCGGAATTGTCGTCTGCAATTGAGAAATTTCAAGGTTCGATGCAAACGCGGTGCAGCCGCGTTTATGGCCAGTTTTAGCCCGTTTTGGCTGCGGTTTGAGGTCAGGGTTAGGCTTTGGGTTAGGGTTAGGGTTAGAGTCAGGGGTGGGGTTGGTCTTAGCCCGTACCTTGATCCCAACAGGAACCAAAATACCTGAACAGCCTACCAATCTAAAGATCCATTCTCCCAGATTGCTAAGGTCTATGCACGACAAAAAATAAAGGCACGTGCCGGGGGAGAGAAGGGACGACACCTGTGACCACGGCTTGTCCAGAAGGTCGCTGAGGGTAAAACCTCCTACGAGTTAGGCTGGAAAGTAAAAGTGATGAGTAAAAAAAAAAAAAAAAAATGCAGCAGCTGCTCCACATAGTCGGGTCCGTTGCTGTGGTGTGCACCAATGCGGGTGTCCTCGCTGTAGATCGCTGCGAGCTGCTCATCGCGTTGGTGTATTGCCAACCAACACAATCAGCGGCAGCAGCAGAGGAGTGAAAAATACGATAGATGGATGTTATGTACTATTAATACCTGGTACAACAATTAGTTAGTTGTATGATCGCGCTCGCTACTGCTACTACTGCTCTACTACTACTGCCGTGCTTTGTACAGCAAACAACAGCAGAATATGATGCACTCGCTGGGTATTTCTACTGAACCCTTTGTGGAGACAACTCTACCGCTACTGTAATACTTGATAAGTAGAATATGACGTAAAAATGTGACTGACTGGCATGGTTGATGATATCAATCTACCGATAGCCGGATGCGTACTCTGCTGTTGTAATTTGGCTTTTTTTCTACGACCGATGGGTATCGATCTCCGGCAGAGGCGGCGCGGACAGCTGTTGTTTTTTGGGTTGGGCCGTGTTCTGCGCAATGTCGTTGCCCATCTGCACTTTGGCTCGCTCATCGTTTAGAAACCTTGAATAGACCGACATACTTCGATTGGTCACAGGTGATCAACGTTGAATCTCATGCTGCGGCGAAGCCTCGTTTGCCATGTGCAGGATCGCACTGGGATCCGCCTGCAGTGCAACTGCATGCTATGGGCCATTCGTATACACGTACGAAAAAGCGCCGAAAGAAAAAAAAATCCTCGTCCCCTCTCATGTAATTTCTGCCTGATTGGAACACCTTGCACCGGTCATAAAGAAAAAAGTCGAACAGCAGAGCTTCTCTCCTAGCCTCGTACGCCGCCCGCCCGTCTCGCGACCACCTGTGAAGTGATGGCCGCAATAGGGTAAGGGTAAGGGATGCAGGTATAATATCTGGCAGCTGGGAAGCAGTGCTTCGCTCCTTCTGATTTAGATCTTCTTTATTGATGGCGAGAGCTGAGGAGGTGCTCTGTGGCAGAGATGAGAGAGGTAAGAGGGAGGGACTCGACACCCAGATATACTCGTCCCACCCCACACCACAAACTCTCCTAAATTCCTCTTATCTGATTTACTCCTATAGAACTTTCCTATGGCTACCCATCGTTCTTCTGCTAATGTAAGAACTTCTCACATTATGGTCCTATCTCCGTTAAGGAATAATACTCTCGTCTAACGAGCTATCCGCCCTAGAGAATTCCTCAAAGACCGTTACTCTCGACTAACGGCATATTCGTCCGGTTAATCCCTTCTTTTTATTATTCCAGTATTCCTGGGACTACAAAACTGCAGACTATATTATCTATATCTAGAGCCCATGAGTACTTCACTCCTATCACATTAACCTACCCGGAATAGTCGTATATATATGCAGACCACAACATGGTCGAAGGGTGATGACAACGTTCATCCCAATTGACCAGGAGAAGGTGGTCGAAGATGCGGCCATTCGAAACAAAAGAGATGAGGCTACAGATTCCCCCACACCTCGTGATAAGACCCAAACACCACGAAGGAGTGTTCACACAGAACAACCACTGGAGGAAGACCAAAGGAGAGGAAGGCAGAACTTAAAGCGGAGGCGACCCAAACCCAGCCGCGTACGGGGACCACGTATGTGGAGCACCCCACCCTTTTCCCCGCACCCCACACATTCATCGGGCCTATTGCGACCGACGACCCCACCACCGGACAGTTGGCTGACACCGAGAATGCCACCGTGAACACCGGAGCCCTGCAGCTCCTGCAGGCTCGATTCGGTCCGAGTAAAGTTTTCCTCCCTCTCTGCCACAGTGAGCCCCGTCGCCCGTCTCGCGTGAAGCCAGGTGCTCACCATGGCCGTTGTTCGCCAGCTCGACAAAGTTGGTGCTCAGACTGCGTCGCTCTCTCTTTGAACTTTAGTTCGGTCGCAAAAATAAGCACCGCTTGAATATTATTTTTCGAATCAAAACGACCCTTGTATCTCGTACATTATAAAAGCGAAGCCTGACAAGGAGGCCAGACAGAGCCCATTCGTGTCGTGTCTCGAGGCACACGCGACTCCTAGCCACGACGAAAACGGCGACCGCGCTCCGTGCAGCCCCCCCTCTACCCGCCACCGCCCGCTGACACCCGCGACGGCTCCAGGCTCGCCCGTGGTGTCGTGCTCTGAGTACACGCACGCGCACGAAACGAAATATTTCTTCTTCAGAAATATAGTAAGCTACGCTTTTGACTCGTGCCTGGTATTTTTCGTATGAATATGAGAACAAGAAGGCGCTCGTATTCATGAACGCGTTTTTTTTTTTTTTCCATTTCTAAGACCAACTATTATGGGAAATTATTTCTGAGCTCTCAGAACTGGGTTTTCAGGTCGAATATACGCGTTTTACTCGGCGAGATAGCCAAAAACACCGATAGACCCCTCAAAATGCTCCTCGTAGTTTTTTGCGAACTTTCAGGAACAATTTCCCGTTTCTCCAGAGTCCTAATTTAATTTTTGTAGCAGCCAATCAGTTTTCTCTGGAGGGTCAGAAATAAGGCTGTTGGTCAGAACTGGGGCCAGAAGTACTGGATCTTCGAAGATTTTTGGTGAGAAATCATGATGTCCTCAGAACTGGAAGTATGGACGAACAGTCCAACTACGACTCTGGGAAAATGGAAAAGTGCTCGAGAACGCTCTCGGAAAACTAAGCGGAGCATCCTGAAGAGTTTACCGGTGTTTTTGACAGTCCCGTCGAGTAAATCGCCAGTTTTCGGCAAAAAAAAGTCAGTTCTGAGACCCCTTCAAATTTTTCCCATAATAGTTGGTCTAAGCTACACCCGACATTGATTTTTCACCAGAAAACGGTATACCTGACATAAAAAGTCATATAAGGCCGGATCTTACGCAAAAAAAAAATTTAGTGATCGAAAAAGGCAGGAAGTTAGATTTTCCACCGGCAAAAAGTCACACCAGATCGGTGCGCCATGTGCCGTCTTATCGTGATTTTGGTTTTATTTCATGGGGGAATTAAAAAAAAACAGAACATAACCGAGATTTTGAACTCCACGTGGACTACGACACGAATGAGTCATTCACGCCGGGTTGGGCGATCGACCTTCACCACCAGCTCCTCGAAGGAAGAGACGGAATGTGGAACCTCCTGGGGAGCTGCGCAAGGGGTTTGCTAGTCGCTGGATCAGCAAGGAGCTCTGGTTGTCGTGGAGCATGAGCTGCTTGCGGCGGTCGTAATCAGAAAAAAAACGTTAGATTGTTGTTTTGAGACTGCTGTAGTCTCGTCCTATTAGTATCCAAAGTTGTTTAACCTAGAGCAGCTGTAGTTGGGTGGTCGCAAGGGGAGCGATGGTGGCCAAGGTATTGATGCCCCCCCTCTGCCTGGTCGGTGAAAACCCGACATGCTCCGTCCCGGCCTTGTAGGGATGCGAGGGTCTATGGTCCTACGACTACGGCCATGCATGAGATCGAGTACATCTCTCCTATCGAGTACACCCCCCCCCCCCCCCCCCCCCCCCCCCCCCCCCCTCGCCGTGGTCGCCGATGCACGAGTGCTGGAGCCCAGCTGTGTACAAGCGTAACCAAGCATGTAGCGTCGTGACCGGTCATGAGCCCAGTCTATAACCCATACAAAATTGTGTACTGCCTCCGAGATCTTGTTCAAAAGCAAGTTTTACCACTTTCTGGGTTGATCAGAAAAGGCTGCCAAAAAAATCATTTCATCGAATGTCATGAGTGGTAAACTCTCCGAGGAACATTTTTTCACCAAACAGGCCCTATAAGACGTGATTTTGGTATAATCTGATCAGAAATGGGACCAGATACCGCGAAGCCTCCGTAAACAATCATATAATCACCTTGAAAAAAAAATATAAGATCCGGCCTAACTTGGGTTTTGGCGTGCCCTGATCACCTCGTTTTATTTTTTCGTACCGTAAACTGGCAAAAATACAATAGTGTATCGTTTTTTTTTTCATTTTTTGCGACTTGGACGGACGGGCATGGATGTTTTGCCATAAAAACGGTATCCCTTGACAGAAAACGTCATCTAACTCGGGTTTGGTGTACCCTGATTCCTGGTGTTCATGTTTTGTACCGTAAACTGCAAAAAATCACTGGTGTACCGTTTTTTGTCATTTTTTTCCGATAGGACAAGTTTTTAATTTTGCTTGTAGGTACCCTAAGTAAACCTAGGGAATTACAACACTTTACCTATTCCTGTATACATTTGTCTTCTCGGCATAAATAACAGGTATGCGTTGGGTGTCGTGTCTAAATTTTATTTCGATTCCCGTGGATACCAGGTCCCCTTCCCCCTAGATTGTACCGCCTCATTACACACAAGTTCAAGGTCAACATAGGTGACTAACTCCGTTCCGTGAAACCTCGAGACACCAACCCACCTCGGTGTGCCCTCCACACCACAACCACATAAGAGAGAAACTGCCCGGGGCTCCGCCCCACATTGGCGTCTGCTGGTCTCGCAACACTTTTTTTTGCTCAACATTTCGGGGTAAATTTTCCCAATTTTTTCGAAAGATGGCCATTGTTCATGGATATTTTTTTCAAGATCGGTTTGGGATTCCTCTCGGTCGCGCGATTCTGGAGCACTTTGTTCCACGTGTCAATTCTCAAAAGCGACGGAGGAAAAACAGCTACCCCCTTTGGAAAAATTGTTCTGCCTGGACCATAGTAATGTCACTTCGTTTCTATTGATACTACTACCTGCTGGTACTGTTGTTCTGCACCAGGCACGAAGATATCTGGAGGCTAAAGCGGGACCGATTACACCTGAGTGCGGCAGCCGCACTTATTCCACTTGAGTGCGACAGCCGCATTCAAGTGGGATGATTTTGTGTCTAGAGATAATCACCGCACTTATTACGTGGGGCCCCGCACTCAACGGTACCGCACGTAAGTAGGCTCCCACCGTACTGAAAAATCCGCAGAACAAAGACCGAAAGGCGAAAACGGTGTTCACACTGAAAGAATTCACGAATGCTTGAAAATATTGTTATAAATTCAAGCTTGCAGACGTCAGCGTACGAGGTACCAGGGAGGGAGGTACAAGGAAGCAAGGATGGGGGGGCAGGCAGGAGGGAGGAGAGAGGGAAGGAGGGAAGGAATGACGGAGGGAGGGAGGGAGAGGGAGGGGGAGGGACGGAGAGAAGAAGGAAAAGAGAGAGGGAGCGAAGGACCGACGGAGAGAAGCGGCAAGGAGACAGGGACGGAGGAAAGCCTTTGCTATTGCCGTGCCGCTTATCGCTTGCAACACAGTACAAAAATGTATATCACCCTATTCCACTTGAAAATAGGGTTGACAAACAGTTTTTCCACTGGCCTCGGGCGAGCGATTGCTGCTGCTCGTCCCGTCACCCCGTTTGGGATGCTGGCAGTCAAATCTGATAACATTACACACAGGGAACCCGATGAGGTGTGGTTTGGACCATGACGATCGCCTCCGCTTCGACCTGATGCGTGCATAGGCGTCTACGTTTTGAAAGAAATGCGTCCGTAGGTGATCATAGACTGACCCTCACGCGGACAGATAAGACACTCTGAATCTGTTTGAGAGACCACAAGTGTACCAGTGGCGGAATTTCCGTGCAGAGTGGTACAAGTGTACTTGGAGTAGGTTGTATTGGCGTGGGCCCTTGCCTGCTTTTGGCAAGCAATTTTGTAAACACCCAGAGTTTACCCCACGTGTCTGATTCACGCCCGATACTCGTACGACTCTCGCTACCGGCTCGAGTCCCCCGGATGCCAGTGCCTTTTAGTTCATAAAAGTGGGGGACCCAACGACTCACAACCCTGCGACTTCCGCCTCCTGTGTCTCCGGGTGCGTGCACTTTTCAGTTTCTATGATATGGTATGAACACATTTTTACGCCATCCAACAGTGGTACGAGAAATAGGCTTCTTCAAAGGTGAAAACACTGAGGAAAAACGTCCTGCATGGTGACAGCACGGCATATGCTGTCAAGGTTCGCACGGAATTGTTGTCTAAACACGCGCCCTTGCTCGTGATTTATGGTATTATGTATTATGCAAAGGGTCAGGGACGAATGCCGTGTTAATATTGCTACAAAGCGCATCACGAAGGCCTGGTTCGCGAGAGAAAATCGTCGTGTGTCACAGAAAAAGTTGCGAGAGCTTCAGGTCTCAAACTTCATGCCCACTGCAGCCAGAAATGCTCGAGGTTCTTGTCTCCTCCCGGCCCTTGCACGGGGGGACACCGAACCCACCATCTAACGACTTCAAGTGCCTGCATCCATTTTGACCTCGTCGCTAAACCCATGCATTTCGACTGCTGCCACGAATTCTATTCACATGTCCCCATCACACATGTATTTACCACTTTTGCGTCACAGCAATGCCCACAACAGAGCCTGGCACCATCGGTAGTCGTCTGATCTGCACAGCTCGCTCCAACAAACTAATGTGGGGACGCCTTTTATTCCACCCAGAAGGCGTCACATGCTGCTGTACCTTCCAAGCATCGCAGAACAACCCGTACCCCTTCTAACCCCATCATTTATACCACTTTTAGTATCCCTTGACACGTCCAATAGAGGGTCGCTACATAATACACCCGGTCCTGCGGGCTGCTGACACGATGCATGTTGGTGATATCGGACTACCTTCTTGACCTGGCCTCGCGTTTACACAGGCTCGTCTAAGTGGCCACGAGTACACAACGGCATCAGAAGGGATGCCGGCAACATCCCGTACGAACCAGCCTGGCGGTTCGGTCCACTTCAGACACGAGCCTTTCATTAGCCCATATGCGCGCGCTGATGACGACTCAACCGTCACCCCAGAAGAGTTTTACTCCGCGGGAATCGTCTTGGTATTCCGGCGCGGTTGTTCAGTCTAGAACGTTTTGATGATCTTGCGCCTCTGCTTGTCCATCGATAACCTGACAAGAAAGGGAAGAAAAAAATGGTGGACCTCTCTCTTCTGTGCATTCTTGTGCTTATATAGCAAACGCAAATCGCCAATGCTAGGGTGCTTCTCGTGGGGAGTGCGAAGAGGTGGCTCTGTAGGCACAGTGCCAAGGTGCGAGACATGTCCATGCAAAAGTATGGCCATCATTCTGGAAACCCACGAGAGCGACCGGTTCACATGTTCACATATTCACCTCGCATATTGTGAACGTTTTGTCAAGAAACCAAGGTTTAGCTACCGCAGGTAACATACTACGATGAGGCAATAGGGGACGGGGCCGACCACCGTGCTGGTTGTCTCTGGTTACACTTCATCACTCAAACGTGTTGATGTAATACTGATTCTTCCTTGCCTCTCCAGAAGAAAGAATAGCGATGCCTCCACAACAATAGAGGGGAAACGGGGATACCATGGCAGTCGTCTCCCTTTCTGCGTGTGTGCTACTTAGCCGCGAATACCGTGGCGTCCAACCATTATTATACGTTTTCTTGTTTCTCAAATTGTAAATAGCATATTACTTCTACCCATCATAGTCCGTTCTTGTACGGGTAGCGAAGTGTTTCTTTGTCTAGAGGTAACGAACACGCATTCCTGTGATACGGAAGACATTCTTGTTGGCAAGCGGTAGACGGGTCACTGGCGCGTAAAGGAAGGTCTCCACAAACGCCCGGAGTCCCTCGCGAAAAAAAAACGCACCGGTAGTCGCCCCACGAAGATATTGCTTTGCGAAACATGTTAATTTTTTGCGAAGCACTCCACAGGAGGAGTAATCCTAACCCCCTTGCAACTGCGAAACTTATTCTACTCTAATTCCAAGAAGTTTGTCTCCAAAAGCGTAGGTGCAGTGGAAATAAAACGGTCAAGCCAGGGCACCTTTTTTCCTTGAACAGGCCGCTCTTGTAGAAGCCTGAAAGGTCGTAGATTCCGAATTCCCCCGCTTTCGACTCCAAATCGTCCACCTCCACTTCCAAGGATTCGGGGGGGTTGCTGTGCCGGAGGCGGTAGTAGGTTTGCTCGTCTCGGAACTGGCATAACAGCGTTGCACGCGGGGTTGGAAACAACCAAGCAAAAAAAAATGGCGTGATGCACACCGAAATATGTCCCCCGTTACAGCAGAAGCCGACTGGGGAAGACGTTTTGTAGAGCCGCAACATTCGAGATGTGGTCCTCTCAACGTTGGCCGATGTTGCCGTCAAAGCAAACTGCAGGTTTTTCGGGATTAAGCCCTTTTAACGTTGACCGATGTTGTTTTGGGCTGGGGAGGCCAAAAGGGGCACACTGCCATGCTTGTCTTAAGAAACTGTGTTATTGTCGCGCGGTCCCCTCCAAAAGGCGCACGCGCCAAAATCAATCCTCCATATAGACAACTCGCCAGGTTCAGCTAGACACAAGGCCATGGCGCGCGGATGAACGCGCGGAGATAACGCCAAATCGACAAATAAATGTAATTCGAAGACACGCGGGACCCTATTTTCATGCGATAACCCCAGCACCCTTGCTCGAAAACAGATCCGGCGCGAGATAGGTGCCTTCGTGTCTTCGTAAATACTCGTGGGTGGTCACGCGACGAAACGTCACCAACTACGGTAGGTCCATCGTGCCGCACCGAGCAATATTAGGGCGTGATCAATGGAGCTGAAAGTTCCATGGATTTGCACGCCGTCTGATCCAGAAACCAAAACAAAGAGTGCGAACGAAGGCACTACAGTAGGAGAGATGTGTGTCGCGGTGATTGCCACCTGCTAGACGTCGTGCGCGAGGGACTGCAACTCCGGGAAAACGCACCGTCGACTGCGATTGAATCACTCATCTCGTGTGCTTATGAAAATCAACCCACGCAGTCTACACCTTTGGGACAGAAACTGAATATCATCACTGTAACATTTCTTCGACGCTGTAACTCTTACTGGTACGCAATTAGGGGGCTTTCTGCTGCGATCAACGGGAGACGCTCACCCAGGGCTATTACCTCCGCGTCGAGTCGAAAGTAATCAACGCGGCACCTCGTCTCAGAGTAGTTGGTTCGGAAAAATAAACACTAGGGCCAAATAAGAATACCATGCACCTCTGATGGCTGAAACTTAACGAAACCCCCTGGCCAACACAGCTCACCATCTTCTGAAGCTCCACGAGCAGCAGCGCGAAGAAGTCGGAGGGGTCGGCCAGATATTTGCGGAATCCTCGACGTAACGCTCGCCTCACAGACATCTTCTGGGCCTGGATGAAGCTCTCCAGAATCGTCGCTGCCAAAGCGAGAAATAAGGCGACGGAGACGTACTTCGGCGAGGAGCGATGGTTGTGGAGCGGGCTCCCGCGTCTAGCATGTACGGACATATCGCGGCAAGGATGAACACGCCGGGGACATGGGCCACTTCAGTTGCTTATGTATGTATGGGCACGAAAACGACATCCGCTGGTACATACAACTGTAACGTCACGGGCAACTCTGGGAGCCAAGCTAATAAAGGTCCACGAACGCGTCGAATCCGGTGCACACAGCACGGCGGAGATGCGAAAGTCCCTAATCGTTTTTGGGCGGCATACATCACACTCCAGAAATAGTAAAACTCTCCCGCCTGGCGTTTTAAAGGGTTTGAATAGTTTCTTCTGTGGGGCCCGAACATGATTTCCCTGCCTAATTGAAGCTAATCGCCCTCGTCAACATGGTATCGCCAGCGACTGACACACGTATCAAAAACTCACAGCTGGGCATCAATGAAAACGCATGCACCATCTACGTGTCGTACGTCAGGAACCTATCGATACCCCCGCGAAAAAAGCGAGATGTACTCTTCAACACCGTCCACTGGGTCGGGGTGAACGCGGCACGCATTCCACAAAGCTTGACAGCTCTTTCAGGCGGGGATCGCTCTTACCGTGGACTCGCCCTTTGCATCCGTAATTGAAGAATCTTGGAGACAGCCTGTTTCCGCTGCGAGTGGTCTTCCTACTAAAATTGGACCGGGAAGCTTTAGGTGCAAAGCCGCATATAGGTTTTACCGAACTATTCCGAGGTCCACCGGCCGCATTTAAGGACAGCCCACAACAAAACTGACTCTAGGGCAATGCAGCAAAAGGGGAGTTGACGCAATCGTGCAATAAATAAGACTGCTGCTATTTATAGACAAATAATACCGTGGTAGAGAATGCCAGTGCAGCATAGAACGTACGATTGGACAACAGAGTCACATAGGTGGGGACTACTGGTAGTCGCTCGTAGTCGAGCATGCGTCACGTACCAGTATGAGTTTCATAGTCGAGCATGCGTTCAGCAAGGTATACTCGTACCACAGGAGCATGAAACGACGCTCACCGATTGCCACGTCGACGTCGTCCTCCCTCACGCTTTCCCTCAAGTGCATACGAGCTCTTGCCTCCGCCATTCGCATGACACTCTCAATATGTCGCACGGCAATGGGCACTCCACCCGAGGATGCGCTCTCGCGACGCAAGTCTGAGTAAAGACGGGCCACCTAAAAACAAGTATTTCAGGAGCCGCCAGTTTAGAGTTTTGACGGACGGCTGTCTAGACTTGATAACATACCTAAAACAAACCATATGGTAGCAATCAGAACCATAATGGCTTGTGAATAAAGGGGGAAACTTGGTTTTTGGGTCCATCGTGGGCTCTGATTACAATGTACTACTATGTATTACTATGTATCACCATGTATTGCTATGTATTAACATGCCCCCCCCCCGAAATATGACTATTTTTAGTGTGGGGGCTCCACAAGGTGAGACTGACCGTGCCCTCAACCATCGTTTCCTGGCATATGTGCCTGACAGAGAGCAGACCGGATAACGTATAAGGCGAGCACAAGCTTGGCCGTCGAATTTGGAGTAAGCTTCCTCCGATATTACAATGTGTTTCATGAGCGGGACGACGGCGAGGACGACAACCAACGCACACCCTCAACCGTGTGGTCGGTCGAACAAGAAATAAAAGATTTGCAGGCATCACAAACGTCTGGCATCAACTCCGCCTCCCCCATGTCGTCACATGAAACGAAAAACATTCATGGGGTTGCTTATTTGTCTATCTGGCTTGACCCAAACAAAAACGCAACAGAAGACTGGGGACCAGCACGCCAATGGTATTCATGGGCGCTGCATTACAGCGTTTATGTCCTACATGATGCGTGGTAAGATAAGGGTACAGGATAGTACGTAGCACTTTTGGGTCTAAATGTTTGTGTCTGGCGGCGTTCCTTAAGGGCACTGAGGAATTGCTCAATAAGGCATACCAGGTATGCGATCGCTAAAATATCACTTGTGCTTTCACTTTTTCTCGGATATACATTCAGAATTATTATCTCTAGGATATCGAATCAGGGCGGACACTGGGTGTACTGATTAAAAGGTTTAAAGTGAAAACACACACCTAGGCCGTGGCATTGTTCAGCCGCTTTTTCGCCTTCCCATGCTTCCCGAGGTCACGTTTGGGTGGGGTATAGAGCTCCTATACTATATAATCAACATAATCAAGTGAGGAGCGTAAAAAAAGTTCGTGTGCATCCCATCCCCATCGTAGCATGCATCATCTGTTTTTCTTGAACCAATACACTCGGCCACCTGACCTTGGCGATAGAGTTGAAATAGCGTGCAAAACGAGCCACGCTCGAGAGCCAATGTCCTGCTCCAAACAAGACCACAACGTTCTCAACATCGTGAACGTAGGCTCTCTGCAAGCCGCTGTAACGCGATGGATCGTAGGGTGAGCCGTTCTTTCTACTCGTCGACATCCATCCAACACAACCGGTGTCCGTGCCGATTCTTCAATCCCAGAGATACAATCTCTGTGGTCACGAAACTACGACACAGAGATACTTTTATTACATCGTTAAGCGGTAAGCACAGTAGACAACGCAGTGTCATCGTACTGGTTACGACAGGCACGACATACACATTATATGAAAGAGGGAAAAAAGCGGGAGAAATCAAGGGAAAAAAATCATGTACCAGGAATCGACCCTCTGTGGTTGCTTGCACCCGCACACCGTGGCACGTACCGCCACCACCATCGAGCTTTCAGGGTTTATCTACACGGGTTTAGTTGCTCGGCAGGGCATTTTGTCGCGCGGTCTGGTTCTGCAAACATCCTCCCGAAATCTCCAAAAGTATTCGTGATTCGCGCAAGTGTGGCATATGAACGTTGTACTGGGCACTAATAAATACCAGATAATCGACTGCCTTTGCAGCGGATGGTCGTAAGCCTCGGCGCGCGTTCTTCCCGGGTGCTACTGGACTGTTTCCATCGTACGGCGCAAAAAACATAAATACGACAGTCCTCCCCTGTACCGCCGCCACACCCGCCGTGCATCGGTCGAAGAGAATTGTACATGAAAGGCGAGGTAGGCGACTTGGGGCAGGAAAACGCGCAAAACGGCACACACTAGGACTGGTAAATTCCAACATCCTTGCATCCCCTCAGCGCCTTCGAAACATGATTGTGCCAACACGGAGGGCGAACAAACGCCGGCTAACCTTGTCCTGGTCGATGTTGTGGAGCTGCGGCCGAACGTTGTTCCTCGCGTACATGATGTACTTGCGGAGCAGGTGCTGAGGGATGGTTCCCTCTCCCTGTACAAAAAAAACAACCGACCCGTCCGCCAAACAGTTGTATCAACTCGTGCAGGGCTCGAGGGTATGTATTGCTTCACCGTACCCGAGGCGGCCGGCGGTGATTAACCACCACCTACATTGCAGAGGGCAATGGTTTAATTGGGCAATGGCCCATCTGCTAAGAGGTTCTATCGCTCCAATGTTGCGGGTCCTCGGGTACCCCCTTCGATTTGGTCGCAACGCCATGATTTGGGCGCCGCAAGTGTCGCTTGCCTACGTGATCAGCACCCTCAACTCTCTCTAGGCCCTATCCTGATCCGTAGTACAAAATACATGAGATGGAATCGTTCGAAGAACTCGCCCGTGAACCCTCACGCCCGTCCGTTCGTCCACCTTCCTGGCGTGTTGAAGCAACGTTTGCTGGTAACAACTGGACGTCCCGCACAGGAACGGCACGATCTCAATAGGCAGGGCGAGGCACGGTGCAGGTAGCACAACAAGCCTCCTTCCCTCCAAAACATGGGTCTATGGTCACACGACTACGGCCATGCATGGCATGAGTAACCCACCCCCTCCAAAGCATGTATGACCTGTCCGAACGCCGGTGGGGTTTCCCACGGTGGTAGAAGAAACAGCAGCAGCAGAACAGCAGCAGCAGTAGTAGCAGCAGCAGCAGCAGCAGAGACATCTCCCTCACCTTGTCGTTGATGATCTGCGTGTTGTCGTCCTCGGCCTCTTGGCTCCCACCCCCTGTCTTCTCCGCCGCCTTCACATTGGAAGGGTGGCTGCGACAGTGGCTCTCCACGACGAACATAGCTAGCTGCTCATCCATCACGGGGTCTACCATGTCTGCACCGTGGCCGTCGTAGCGATCAGGGGCGGCAGGAAAAAAATCGACTCTGGGAAGCCATTGACTACGCCATGAACGCAAGGACCCCACACGTGATTCGGACACCAATTACGAATGTTTTCGGCGAGCTAGGACATCCACCATATCTCAAGACAGTAGGGTCGTTTGTTCGTCCAGGCTGGCGTCATTTTTCAGCCATGGCAGATACACGAACGGTACAAAAAGCGTACAGATTTTATTGCACTATGCCCGATGCGTGGGGGGGACACCAAGCGCAACCTCACCTTGCAGGACGCACAAGCAGTCAAAACGCTGCAAGATGGGGTCGGTGAGCTCCACATTCTCGGCGAGCGTGAGGGAAGCATCGTACCGACCACCGATAGGATTGGCAGCCGCCACCACCGCACACCTGTGATTGCGATTGGTTGGCGGGTACTTTCGACGTCAGGCTTCAAAATAGTCGATCGCCGTTGCTTTGATAAACGGGTGCCGAAACAAAGAACGGTACCGTATAAAATAACACCAAACCCGAACCCTTATCATCGACGACCACGCATGCTGCGCCTGAACCACGCTAACCAGGCGATGGAAACAGAGCTCTACGACGCGACAGAGAACAAATCGCGAGCTTCCAACCAAACGAACATGCACTGGGCACGACACCGACGAGGTGTTTCCAAGCCGTCAACCATATCTGGCATGGTCCACAAAGGCGCAACCGAACAAGTTGATCCCATTGGGCCCCCTTCAAGGGGTGTAAGGGATGTAAGAGACAGCGACCAAAACATTTGACAGGTTTGGTGTTATAAACTGTCTATGTTAGAGCAGCGTGAGCGCCCAGCGGTAAGGGTAGTAGGATCATGTTTCGCCCGTGCCTTACGACTCCTTGCATCGAAATTCGGGCACGAATGTGTAGTGGCCGTTCTGTAATGGTCAGCTTTTGCCATCAATTTTCTCCTCTCGAGTACGAAGAGGGTTAAGACGGCGGTTTCAATGAGTTGGCAAAAGTGGGAGCTACGAATACAAGCCTAGGAATCTGAGATAAACCCGAAATGTCCACGAGGCATACGTACTCAGTGTTTTCCAGCGAGCAACAAGTATTGAATCCCATGTATATGCCGCGTCACCACTAGCCTTGAAACCCTTGAAATACTGGGGAACACAGCCTTGAAACACTGGGGAACAGTCATCGGGACCATCACCAGTAGCCTTGACACGCTTGGAGTACTGGGTAACACAGTAGTGAGGACCATGCAAGGTTTGTAAACGTAGGGGGATATGCGCTTTTTTTGGGTCGTGGGTTCTGATATTGTGGTCCCTCGGAAGAATACAGTAGAAGAGCGACACATGGCGGGTTCTAAATTCTGAATAGTGCACACCTCGGACAGATCATGTACAGATCATTCCCACAGTCCATCATCTAGTTCTTTCAAGGCAGATCTATTCAAGATCTTGCAAGATCTAGCTCATGTTGTCGGGCGGGACCCGTGGAATCTGCACGATCTGGCGCATATTTCCTGGGTTGGATCTATTCTATGCGGATCCTGCACAACCTCTCACCACGGCATCAAAGGAACCGTGTAGATGATGTCTGTACATAGATCATGATCTGCCGGAGGCGTGGAAAATTGTGGTCCCCCGAACAAATAGAAGGACGGCAACTGACGGTCTATTCGTTGGCTCCTTCCACATCACCTAGCTTGCAAGGACGTGACGATACCCGCCTTGCTGACCGAAATACTCTGCTGCTCCATGGCCTCGTGGATGGAAGTCCTGTCTTGCTCGTTCATCTGTTACGCGGGCGATGGAATCAAGTTGGGTAACATTTTTAGTGCTTCACACAGTTCGTAAGAGCAGAGGAATTGACCGATCGTTCCGTCCGGTAGAGCTCGCAACGTGGCACAGAACACTTTTATGCGCCAACATGCAGCGGGGGTTCAGCGCCGGAGAGTTCCAAGATCGTGATATGTGCAGGCGCCTCTCTCCCGGTTGGAAACCCTTGTAGAGTCACGACTGAGCGCCCGGGCGGAACAAGTTGAGCGCAAGCAGACAACCTGACAAGTGGCTCTCTCCCTCCCATGCAAGATAAATTGGAACCTGTCGTGTTACCACGGGCTAGATGACTTCAATGCGTTCATGCCATACTTCGTGTAAGTAGCAGCAGCATCAACAAAAACCCGAGAGCGCGAAGTGAAGCACTTACACCATCCAACAATGTCACGACCCAAAACGCGCCAAGCAGTCCACCGTGCACCGGAAAATGCAGCTACGTATTTACAACCCAACGTCGGTGAAAACAGTTAGCGCGACCAAAGATGGCCATCGCCAACCGTCAACGGACGAATCGACGCAGAGGGTGGATAAGCGAATAAAACGCGATCGCTAGACCGTATCACACAGGTGATGAGATAAAAACCCCTTGGGACGAATTTCCGACCCAATTTTCTCCAAAAGATGACGCACACACAACGAAAATGGTTGTGTCGGAAATTTTTGTTGAGGTTTTTCCATAGAACGATGCGCGGCGTTTACTCTAGCGGTTGTCGACAAAATCAGCTATGAGATTCGTCCGAGAGGCTGGGTTATCTTATAACACGTGTGTTACCTTGCGTGTTACACTGTGCCTGTTATACTCCAGACCCCGAGCTTCAAACGTTCAAATGGTATTTCTTCTACTCTAGTCCTATTCGTGCCTAGTGTAGCTCGAGTCGGCTCCAACGTGCCGCCACTGCCGTCAGCGATACTGCTCAGACACCGTTATAAACCAATAACTCGGGATACTCGAATGCAGTCTCCAAATATCAAACACGTCGGTTGACGGTCTAGGTTTGACTTATCATGGCCTCTTGTGACCTACATATACTACTTTTAGTGATAGGAGTTCTTTGGCGGCTAGAGTTCTTTGACTGCTGTCCGCAAATGGGCTTGCCGTCAACCATTGCTTTGTGTTTGCCAGACGATCGACACTCACCCGGTCACGGTGGCCTAAACAAACCACTGGTTGACCCATTCCCCGTTCCTACATACCCAAACACGGCACGAGGCCACTATTAATAGTATCGCTACTTCCTTCATGGTGTCTGGTATCGCGCTTTGAGAACAACTGAGATGTATTGTCCGCTGCTGCTTGTATGGAGTCGGAAATCGGTCCCGCGTCCCCCGCCTGCAGCTGAACCCACCTTGTCAAACTCGTCGATGAGACACATTCCCTTGTCAGCCAGCACCAGCGCACCGCCCTCCAGCGTCCACTCTTTGGTGAGCGGGTCTTTGTGCACGCCGGCCGTTAGACCCACCGCAGACGCGCCCTTGCCGGTGGTGTAGACGGACCTCGGGGCTGTCTTCTCGCAGTACTTTAGCACCTTCAAACAGGAAAAAAAAATAAAAACAAAACCAAAAAGATGCTTCAAGACGCGTGCTGCGGCAAAAGGGGTAGCATCTTCATTTTCTGAGGCTCCCCGCTTAACCTTTTTAAGACTGCAGTCCCGTGTTGGGCACAAACAACTCAAATTCTAAGTAGTTTGTCCCCGAAACGGGACTGCGGTCTTAAAAAAAGGTTAAGGAACTCTTTCTACCTCACCCAAAATATCTCCTCACCCAAAATATTGTCCTTGAGAAAAAAAAACTACCTCGATGAACAATCCCAGGACTTAAAAACATCACTCTGCACGGAAACGTCAGGAACGTTTGGTCTACGTTTTAATGTCGAAACGTTCCGTGTCTTCACGTCCAGAGTGGTAGCTCCTAAGCTGGAGAGCCCCGTCAGTCAGAAATATTTTTGGTCAAAGAGCGCTTTTTGTACCCCTAGCGTAGCACGCGTCTTAAGCGGTCCCCAATTGGTACTACACTCTACTGAAACCAATTTTGAGCCTACTGTAATTCCAAGTGTTTTTTCCCTACAACGGGACTGCAGTTCTAAAGGGGTTTATAACGCCTGACCCGTCTACCAGCAGAGTGGGCGACAGGGTCTGGTCTCGTCCAACCTTCACGCATAGCAGCATCCTGGAAAAAAATCACACGGAGGTACTACATTCCCGTTTTATCTAGGTCACAAGATATTCGTCTCACGACTGTAGTAGTGGCTTGGTAGGTGGTCCGCGTGCCTATCAAGATCAATTTCGTGGGTTCAAGTCTCACCGAGTGCATGCTCGTAGGGGCTTTTTCTTGCATAAAAGGGATTGATTAGCGGAAAGCGCGAGAGCGTGAGTTAGCTACATTCGATGAAAATCGACGAGCAGTGGGAATGCTGAACCCTATGCGCGACAAAAAATAAAGGCAAGTACCGGGGGGGAGAAGGGACGACACCTGTGACCACGGCTTGTCCAGAAGATCGTCGAGGGTAAAACCTCCTACGAGTGGGCTGGAAAGTACAAGTGATGATGAAAAAAAAAAAAAAAAAAAAAAAAAAAAAGTATCGGATCTCCCAAGATCTGGTAGGTAAGATCTATGTACAGTTTTTCGTCGACGGGCGAATCATGATCGATCATGTCCCGAGGTCACCCGAATACGTGACAAGACGCGTTCCCGGTCTCGTCGCTTCACACCGTTCCACACCTCGGTCAGATATTTTATGGCCATTTCATGACCAAGATCGTTCAAGGCAGATCGATAGATAGATCCCTGATCTGTATGATCTACCTCACGTTGCCCGGTGGGAGCCGAAAAATCTGCAAGGTCTAGGGCATGTTTCCTGAATTGAACCCGTACGCAGGTCCTGCACAGCACTTCAGGGCGGCAGGTTAGGATCTAGGCTATCTACAGTAGATCGTGATATACCTGATCTGCCCCAGCTGTGCCCCGTTCGCCAGGCTTGTCGTTACCAAGTCAGCACCCGTACAACTCAGCTTGTCGTCTACGCCACACAAACAAGAAGGAAAGTGCTACCGACTCAAGCCGAACCTGAGGTCGTACTCACAGTAGCACCTTCAACAACACAAACAAAACACGCGTACTACGGCAGAGGGGTGGTGCACCTGCAATTTTCTGAGTCTCCTCGTTCGAGGAGGTCCTCTATACTACTATTAATAGTAAGCCACCCAAAAAAACGGCTATACGAAACAATTCACACTTAACGCAACCAGCAATCCCATGGCCTAGGTCTGCAACGAAAAGTGATTAGAACCCCCCCCGATATTTCCAGTGAGATTGGACAGTTCCTCAGTTGAGAATCCCCTTAAGAACAGAAATTATTTGCCCCAGAAAGTGTTACCCCTATCGTAGAACGCCTCCAAAAGCTCATAAAAGCAGAGTCTAGTGTATCAGTCGCCCTTTCATCATTAGCACCTTCAACCAGACGAAAGGTATACCAGGTACAGTTTAAAGTCGTAAGCCTTATCGTTTTAACAGTACAAAAGGGGTTTCTGCCCAAATTCCGAGCACTTAGCTCCCCAATATGTCGGGTGCAGCAGTCACCACGGGGTCAAGGTCTTTCCGTTGCAGGCATCCGTGCACACTGGTGTGTCCACCGCATGGCTGCCACTGAGACTACCGGCAAGCACGGAAATATAACTTCATGGACTTGCTGTTCGAAGTACGAGAGCCATTTGCCGGAACGGCTAGTCGAAATCGCGGGAAATGGTTGACCATGTCTTATCGCGAGTGCTTGAGCACAGGTCATTCTGGCTGCACTTGCATATTGAGGGCGAGAAGGTGAAAAACGATCGATCTGTACGTTTACCACGGATATGGTGGGGGCGAAGAAGCGTACCCGCAGCCTTGAAAAACCAGTACGTACAACCACACATCTATTGGCATGGTTCATGGGTGCCCACGGCTAGGCGAAATTAACCGGGACGCGAAAGCTCGAGCGGGCCCAAGCGGCTCGGATACGAGTAAAACTAGCAGCTAAGAAACAGAGGTGGCAACGAAACGATACCGCAAAACGATGAAAAATACCCCCCTTGGTGCAAGCAATGTCTGCCTGATCGGTGAAAAGCCGACGTGCTCCGTCCCGGCATTGTAAGGATGCAAGGGTCTATGGCCATACGACTACGGCCATGCATGATATCGAGTACCCCCCTTCCCCCCCCCCCCCCAAGAGACTCAAATCAAAGCAAGCGTTTGAAGCAGAGCATACAACCGATATTGACGACTTCTACGCTATGTACAATTCGAGGCTTTTTGACCGGCCAGGGGCCCCACCGGAAGCGTCATGCAAACGCAGCACGCTGCAAAAAGTAAACAACAAGGCAGCCCCGATGTATCATGTACCTGAGACTTCGCCGTCCCCGGGTCTCCCAAGAGCAACACGTTGATGTCCCCCCTGATGCGGTGCTTGGCGTTGACGTCCTTGGCGCATCCGCCAAAAAGGCTCAGCGCGATCGCGGTCTTCACGTGCTGGCAGCCGTAGATCGACGGCGCAATGGAGCTGATGATGCGCCGTCCGATCTGCCATTCGATCGCGTGCCACCATGCGAAAGAGAAACAAAGGTATATATACACGGTCAACCCCGGCCGTGCTTCAACGTATGATATGTGGCGTCGACACCAGCCGGGCTACTTCGCAATTCCCGATGCTCGGCTCCACAGCGACATTATGCCTACCAAAAATCGGCATGCCAGGACTCATTACGTCGTCGCGCGAGGATTTCTTTACGCTGTCGTCAAGAAACGTGCTGTGGAATGTGACTCATGTTAACGAGAAGTGGTCGCCACCTACAAAGAAATTGTCGCTTTTGGGATAAGCAACGTTCTTTTCTTTTGGCATCTCTTATCGAGCGATCGCTAAAATGAAGGCTGTAAGATGCCTACGATGCCCGTTACGCTCGAACCCATGGGCGACTCGACCAACTTGGCGGAGAGCGATACTGTGCGCGAGCCAATGGACGCGATGGCCACCTTGTACAAGTTGTGACGGGTCTTGATTCGGCGGTACAACTACCACGGTGCAGCGAGACGGCCACTGCTGCTGCTGGCGATGGTGGCCGCGAATGTAACACATCCTCGACGCCACCGGTCCAGCTACGGTCGGGTATACCGGTATTCGGGGTATTTTCGGTGGGCGTACCGAAGTTGCCGAAGTGTCGGGTACCGGTATCGAACTCGTACCGAACCATACCGGAGAGTTCGGTGGGGTATTGCGGCCGTACCGAACACTCCGGTAAGTTTCAGTAGGTCATTGAGGTTGTACCGAACAGAAACCGGTACGCGTGTTGCAGCTACCAACGTTAGCTACCACCGATCGGTTCTATTTTGGGACAATCGCACGAAACCGAAATCGGACATTCTCCTTGCGGCAAGCTTACGGAAAGCTGCAGCTGAAGCACGACTTAAGCTGAACCACGACAGTTGCCGCACACACATACCATGCTCCCTCCGGCACGAGTGTAACAAAAATACTCTGGAGTCCGCGACCCCCCCCCTGTTGATTTTTGCAGCGGACGCAGCGGGACAACGCTGCTGCAGAAATCTCACACAAACCTGCACGGTACGTATTGTGGTGGAAAAACCTTGCGCAGTCCTACGACGCTCACTGCGAAAAATGTCCACATCAGAAACCCGACAACAAAACTAGCATGACGTAACGCAAAATACGACGAAAATCTTGCGGAAGCTATGAAACAAATACCACTCTGTGCGGTAATACAAGGGCTGTCTAGACATTAATGTTGAAAACCAAGCGGTCCTAGGCACGGCCATAGCGGTACTAAGGTCGGGTGGAGGTTTTGGTGAGGCCAATCTCACCTGAGGATCCCTGGCAAGCGCGAGGATCTCCCGACGGTCATCGTCGGTAAGTCTGTGGACGGAAAACTGGTCCTGGCGCTTCTGGATGTAGTTGGCCTCGATCAGGGTGCCGAATACCGGAAATCCCGATTTTTGTGACAACCCCAGATCGTAGGAATGCGTGTAGATGCCGGTGACCTCGATCTCCTCCCCTGTACGCCAGAGGGAGGGCAAGGGCGCTGAGTCAAAGCGAGCTATCATAGTGACGACGATAAGGCAATACCAGGTGGTGTCGAGCGCCCATTTGGCGCGACGACTGCTGCGCTAAACAGTAAAGTGCGTACAAAGGAAACGTCACCGCATGACATCAACACGCCAGAGAGGCACCGAGAACAAAAACACGGCCTTCAGGTTTTGAGAGCAACTGGCCTGACCAAAAAAGTGCGTAGGAAATCTCACAATAACAAAAGCAACACACCAGAGAGGCAGGAACAAGAAAAAACATGGTTCTAGAATGGCCCTCCAGACACAGGCTACGACAGGGGTGCACGTACTGTACGTTTTTTTGGGGCTCTTGACTCGATTATAGTGTACGAGCTCTATACCTCACTCAAGCACTGACTTTCAGCAAAAAGGAAAGCGCAGCCCGATGTCCGATAAAAATATACAACGAAAAAGAACATGTAAAACACTAGTGTAATGCTGTTCCAATGGTATTGGGTAGAAACTCAGTTTAGATCCCGTTCTGGGGACAAACTACTCAGAATTTGAGTGGTTTATCCCAAAAATAAAAACTGCAGTCCTAAAAGGGTCAAGGAGTCCCGGCAGTCAGAAAAAAGTGGCCAAAAAAAAAGGTTTCAGTACCTCTCACGAAAGTGCAGCCTGATGAACTATCCCATGGCCTAAAATATAGGTATGCCTAAATTGTGAAACACTGTTAATAGTACTGTAACTGTTCTCCAATGATGTTGGGGATTTTTGTTGGCGCCCTTGAGTAACCCGGCAGTCGGAGATTTTTTGGCCAAAAAATGCTGCCCATATCGTCGCACGCGTTTCCAGAGGATCGCCACGAACACCTCTTGTCGGCGGGCGCAACACGCACAACAGAGCGCCCTTCTTGCTAGACGCAACAATCCAACACAGGCGACGTTGCCGCCGTTTCTGTCCTCCGCCCTTCTGTTCACGCTCTCGACGCACTCTACGGCACCCCAGGGGACGGCGACCAACCCCTGTGCTGCTTCTCCTTGTCGATTCCTTGCAGTCCCAATGAAGTTCTGCATCCCGCAGAAACGACTTATTGGCCCCTTCAGGCCTGCGCGGGGGGTTCTGATCTGTTCACGAACAGCTGTAATTAAGACACTATGTACGGTCTACAAGCCAGTGGTAAATCCGTAGTTTGAACGCGATCGAAGTGTCTCACGCAACACGCACAAATGAGCGTCGACGAAATGATCGAATCTCACAGCTGAGGTGTATTTTTCTGTTGTTTTTACACCACGAGGGAACAAAGTGCTGTATCCTTCTCACGATAAAGACGCAAGACACGCACCGTAGTGGGGAGGGGGGACTACAGCCTGCCATGTGACCCAGAATCTGAGGCACGACTATCAGAGGAAAGAACGACAAAAAAAGTTGAAAAAAACAAATACAAATGAAACAAACAAAATATATAAAAAAAGGAGAGAGAAAAAGGGCGAAGATAATAAGTGGGATAGAAAAAGAAAATAACAGGAAAATGGCAGCAGTGCACGCCCCAATTTGATTCGGCAAGGCCCTGCTCGCTCACCCGGCCTGGCGCGGTCGATGAGGTCCGCGAGAAGAATGACGTCTTTGTACCGAGGGACCCGACCTGGAGGCACACTTCCGGGAGATTCCTGCCAAAGTTTCGGTACGAGGTTGTAATGCGTTGAGCGCCAGAAGCCGTAGTTTCAGCAGGGGACGAGCACAGTTGATATAATCTCACTCGAAGAGATCACGGTGTCAATAATCTAGATTCCGACCTGTCGTTATGAAATGATTTGGAGGATCTGCAGGTAGGCAGAGAACTGATACAACTCAGGAAACATGTTCTAGATCACGCAGGTAACACGACTCCCAAACGGCAACATGGAGCTAGACCATACAGAACAGGAATATATCTATCCATGAAAATCTACAGTGGATTATGAAGCGGGGAATCGATTATCTGTCAGCGGTGTGTACAATCTAGCTCAACCCAATTAGAACTTTAACCCCGACTTAGGGACAAAGCACTTGGAAACAGAGTGGATCCACTTCTGAAGTAGTTGCTTCCTAGCCAAGAAACGGTATACGTGATACACAGCCGGTGTGCTCTTGAATAGTGTTGCGGTGTAAAAGAGTAAGACGGGCACTTTGCTTCCACCTCCACGAAGGGCAGAGCACCGAACGGACAGCAAGCGCGCGGGGGGGTGCTTATCCTTTGTCCCAAGGTGCGGTAACGCTAGCAGGAGGGGCACCATGCTACGGAACTGCTGGAATTGACGGCCCAAAACAAGGGCGCGTGAGGGTAAGAGCGAGGCGGAGTAACGGAAGCGTCCCCACGGGCCGAGAGGACACAGTCGTAACTATTCCACACCTCGAGAAGATAATCGATTCCGGCAGTTCATGATCTAGATCGTTCAGGACAGCTATTAATAGATGCATCCCTCATCTGTATCATCTAGCTCATGTTGCCGGGTGGGACCCAAATAATCTGCATGATATAGCACATGTTTCCCGGACTGGATCTGCCCTATAGGCAGATCTTGCACAACCTCTCACAACGGCAGGCGAGGAACTACTGTAGATGATCTATCTATCTGTAGATAGATAGATCACGATCTGTCCTACAGTAGGTGTGAACTATTCCCATAGGAAGCGGGAGAAAGCACCTTTGCATCTCAGGAGTTACAGTATTGAGTGCAAATATGCACAGAGCGGCTATGCACCCGTACGGTCACCTGCAGGGTGACTTTTTGGTAGTTGCGGTACATCGTCTTCTCCTGGTCGATCTTGAACGTGTCTTCTGCCTGACACCCGGGGCAAGAACCTGGCTTAGCCTCCGCTCCGCTTCCGCTAACACGGAACGGGCCAAGCACCGTCTGGCATCGCTGTGCATCACACAAGCAGTAAACGGTTGCGTCGTGGATGGGATGATCGGTCGATGGGTGCGTACGTCTAAGGACACCCATGTATTATACTGAGTGGTTTCGCCGTCGACGAGGCCTGTTTGCACCTCGTTTTGTCCGGTTTCTGGAACCTGGTCCCTATTGAGGCATGCTACCATTTCTGTGTGACAGCGAGAGGGCAGCAACTCTCCACGCAAACGTCTCGCCCCGGGGATAATGAGACGAAGATATGGAGACGACCTTCCTACCGACAGTGGCCGCACCCGTCACCACAGAGTGTCACCAAAAGCACTGTCCCCGCCCGTGTCCCGTCGACCCCGTCTACCCCCAAGACGGGACTCTGCCGAAGCCTGCAACAGCCGGCGATACCGCCGCGGAGAGCAGAGGTTGGCCGACAAAACTCACGGCACAGCGGTACATGACGAGCTTGAGCTGCGGGAACACTCCCGAGCGGCGAGTCACCACTCCATGGACCTTGATCAGCGCATGCAAGTGGACCTGCCGGGGTGTCGTACGGACGGGGGTAAGGGGAGCGGGCAACAAAAGTGGTACTTGTATATCGCTTGCTTTGGTCGCGAGAGCATGTTCCAAGCGCAGCAGGAGCCATCAACGGCCTGTCACACAATGGTCCTAATCGTGTGCGCGCGTTTCACGACACCTTTCTACGTACGGGCGACCCACTACGCGTGTCGACGGTCACGAGGATACGTACGTGCCTGTCAAACACACGTTGGCCCTAATTTACAGTTGTTCGCTATTCCTTCTGGAAGGGAAGGGGTGCCGGTCTTACGAGCAAACCGCGGCAGTCGCGCACACCTTCGCCGACAGCAGTAGCGGCGACGACAACACAAGCGTTAGCTTGTCCTTTTGCCGCGGAGGCTCAACACAGACTCATGCGATCACCGCCACAGAGACCCTGGTAAAACAACACGCAGAGAGGCCCGCGAAGCAACAAACAGCTGCCATTCAAAAAAGCAGGGTGGTGCTCGGTAATTTTCCCGTCGTTGTTTTACCGCCCTGGTGGACGGTCCTGGAATTCCGCCGGTTTTCCGGCACATTTCGTGTTACCGTCTACCGCCAAGGGCAGTACCGCCCGAAAAAAAAAAAATACCGTCTACCGTCAAAAAAATTACCGTCGTAAATTACCGTCGTATTGAATCACCGTCAAAAAAATGTCCGTCAAGGTTCACTATCTACCGTCAACCGGCAATTAATTACCGCCAGATTCCGTCAACCGGCAATTAATTACCGTCAGATTCACATATCATCGTCTACCGGCAAATAAATACCGTCAACTCTAGACACCGCCAGGAAGAGTTCGGGCAGCACTGGATACCGCCCAAAAGACACCGTCAGTACTGGATACCGCCCAAAAGACACCGTCAGTACTGGATACCGCCCAAAAGGCACCGTCAGTACTGGATACCGCCCAAAAGACACCGTCAGTACTGGATACCTCCGGCTTCCGCCACCACCGGGCGGCGTGTGCTACTCGCGCGAGAGCTGCTGGTGTATTTGGCGGAGGCGGACCAGATAGACGTGGATGACTTCAACCTTCTGGGTTTCTGGAATCGGCGGGGCACTGACAGCGCATGCCCGAACACGGGCAAGGTCACATCTCCGGCGGAAATGCCGTACCTAGCGTTTTGGGCTCGGTTGTATCATGGAGTCGAAGCCACCAGCTGTCAGGCCGAGCGCAATTTTTCAGCGCTCGCCCACCTCATTGGTCAGCTGCGCAGCAACATGCTTGCAAGTAAGGTCGAGCGCATGATGTTCGTGCGGCTGAACAGACACATGGTTGACGAGGTCCGCGAGTTGGCCGCGAAAGAGCAGGCACGAGCTAGAGTAGCCAAGAGTGCTCAGCAATCGGCGGCGGCGCAGCTGCAGAGGGCAAACATGGTGGTTAAGATTTCCTAGATGCCACGACTTGTTACCATCGAGCGAGATCACGAGTAGCTAAAGTCCTCAGACGTACATTCATCAGTTGTTGGCATCGTGTAGGCGAGTAGCTCTTCTTGTGGGTGAGTGAGGCGGGGAGAACTCATGATATTTTGGGTAGAAATGAAAAATGGCAGATGAGAGGGGGGGGGTTAGACGAGGCTCGGTCGGGCCTATCCCCTGAACTTCTATTTTTATATTTTCTCCGGTGTTTGTTGTTTGCATGATGAGACTGCTCAATTTCGATGAATGTGAGGAAAAGAGAAAAGAGAGCCTGCCCGCTTGTGAGGCACGTATGTACATATCCAACAAATGCTAAATGGCGGCGAATTGATGTTTGCTTCCGTTTTCCGCCGAGGGCTTTACCGCCGAAAAACGAAGTACCGTCTACCGTCAACGAACTTATCGTCGTGTCCTAGTACCGCCGAGATATTACCGGCATACTTTGGCTTTTCCGTTTCCGTCAAATTGGTTACCGTCAAACTACGAAATTCCGTCTACCGTCAACGAATTACCGTCGTGTCCTGTTACCGCCGAGATATTTACCGGCATATTTTGGATTTTCCGTTTCCGTCAAATTGGTTACCGTCAAAATACGAAATTCCGTCTACCGTCAACGAAATTACCGTCGTGTCCTGTTACCGCCGAGATATTTACCGGCATATTTTGGATTTTCCATTTCCGTCAAACTAGTTACCGTCAAAATACGAAATTCCGTCTACCGTCAACGAAATTACCGTCGTGTTCTATTACCGCCTAGATATTTACCGGCAAATTGTGGGATTTTCCGTTTCCGTCAAATTGGTTACCGTCAGAATACGAAATACCGTCTACCGTAAAAAAAATCACCGCCAAATGCATTACCGTTCCGTCTGAGTTCCGTCTGAAATATCGTTATCGAGAACCACCCTGCAAAAAAGGGAACCGAACCTGCGTGTACAGGGCCGCACAGAGAGCCCTCAATACACTCGAAACAACCGCCATAGAACCCTGCTACAGTAGGGGTTGCACTTTGTACATTGGTTGAGCGAAGAACTTTCTCCCTGACGGGGTTACTCCAACATTTTACCAACCATGTTACCAGCCATTGCAACTGAGCAGGTCGTACCCAACGTGTGTGTATCCAATGTGTACCGAAAAGAACGATTAGTCGGCACAGGGGTGCGACTGCTTTTCAGCGCTCGACTTTTTTCCAGAACGGGAAGGTCGCCAATACTGTGTACCGAACAATAGCATCGAGTTGTTTTCGGGAACATCTGGTGGAGAGCCTTCAGAAATGGAATGTTCCGCTCTAGCACCCTTACCGTGGTAGAGAGAAAACTATCAATAATAGCGCTGAAAAACGGTCGCACCCCGCCCTGTACGTCGCGCCTCTGTTGCGAACTCAACGCTCTTTACCGTATACATTGGATTCAATACTGCTCGTTAGATACCTATACCTATCCCATGAGGCCACTGCTGTGCATCGGGCTTAGCTCGCTATTATTTTGCTCGTTGCTGGTAGAGGCGCAGGACTTCTCGAGCGAGGAGCTAAACAAAAGTGGGTGCAGCGTATCTCTGACGGGCGCTACGGTAGGGCTTGCCATATAGCGGTAGCACCTAACCTTTTTGAGGTTCAATACTCACTTGATTGTAGTATAGGACCTCGACGCTCATAGTAGGTGAAAACTGATTATAGTCAAAGCTAAAAGTTCAACCCGATGAGTGATCCCAGAGCATAGGAATATCACGAATCATACCCAAAAACAGTGATGGGGTTCCATCGATATTGGGTTGAGGAGCTCGGTCGGTCTGATTTTTTTCGGCCAAAAAGTGCCACACCAATTGCAGCACGCCTCCTCTACCACGGAACACTTTCCGTGGCCTTCCAACCACGCGCGAACATCTCGGGAGCAGTCACACGCACGGAGGTATCGGACACTTTTCCGTGGCATTTCAAGCACGCGCGAACATCTCGGCAGCAGTCACACGCCCGGAGGCATCGGAATAACGTCCACGTGCGACTGCTACCCCTGCAGGCGTCAGGTAACCCTCACCAAGGCGCAGTAACATAACCACTTGTTTTTTTCACCCGCTCACCTCGCGGAGGTCCCGGAGCTTGTCAACGATGGGCACGTGTGTGATGTGCACGTGCACCTCGTCGTGAATACTCTTGTACTCGGGGAAGGCCTTGAGGACCACCGCGTTGGTCACCTGCGACGTCGCCCACGAAAGGCGAGGAGCGAAGCTCGGTATGAAGATCCCGAGAAGCCTGTTTTTCACCCCCCGGCTAACGCAATCCTCTCGTCGCGGGATGGTCATTCGACGAGGATGGAACGCCCTATCTGACGAAAAGACGTGCCTAAAAACGAAAAACAGAGAACCTGTAACCAAAGAAACGCCGACGTCACGCCCCCCCCAAAAAAATGTACGAAGCGTGCTACGGTAGGGTTTGCCTTACAAGGGTAGCGTAGCGCCTAATTTTTCCGATGCTCGGCTTACTCGATTGTAGTGTAGGAGCTCTATACCTCACCCCAAAACTGATTACCAGGTATATGAAACGCTAAAAAGTGCAACCGGATGAACGATCCCAAAGCCTAGGTATGTCACGATTTGTTTTAGCACAACATGAATGTGATATTCCAACGGTTATAACCCTTGCAGGACCGCAGTCCCGTTTGGGGGACAAATCACTTGATATTTGAGTGGCTTGACCCAAACCACTTGAAATTAGAGTGGTTTGTCCCGAAAAAGGGTTTGCAGTCCTTCAAGGGTTGAGAAGCCCGGTGAGTCAGAAAGGCCGGGAGCCCTCTACGCACGACAGGCAGGAGAACGACCTCGGCGTCGTCTCTTTTTTCTCGACAACATGATTCGAGCGCATGTTTTTTTTTTTCCATCAGCGTACCTCGTCCATGATCTCCAGCATGTCCTTCGGCACGTCCGCCAGCCAGATGGCCAAGATCGGCACCGCCTTCGAGAGGTCAATGTAGCTCACCTGACGTCAGCATTGCAGAAACATGTACATGGCAGGTTCATCGATGTGGGCAACTACTCGCAGTGGTCCGACTGGTCGGGCCCCTGCGGTAAAAGCAGAGTGACCGTCGACACGCGTACCACTACATATTTACTTGAGGTATGCGGTTACAGCTATAACAGCAGTATGACACATCAGCCGTACAGACAAATTTATCGGCAGTCTATAAGCTACCTGCTGCGTGCACCAAAGGCCCCCAACCATTAAACTCCAAGCATCCACAGACAGACTTGCACACATCCGGGTCAAAATTCAAGCCGCGTGCGCCCCTCCACCTATGCAGGCAGAACCACGAACACCTTGACGTTTGCGTCATCTCTCCACATGCTTTTTTTGATTTGAGGAGCCCTACCATGTTATGCTCGTGCTGCGAGGAATATCGACGCCTGACCCACCTCCAAAGAAGCGCGATTGGCGGCGCACATGCTGTTGATCTTCGACTCGTGAACAGGCGCCCTTCCCCCCTTTTCCTACGACACCAGAATCGTGCAGCGATCCGAACGACAGCCGGGGCGCCAGTTAAATTGGGGGCAAGCAGCCCGCAACACCACGCTCGCGGAGGACGTGGAGCACCGTCCCGTACAATTGACAACGCAGATGCCCGTTGGGTGGATGCTCTTGCGGGCCCTTTTGTCGGCGAATGAGCACGGAAGACTTCGCTCGAAACGCGCTTTGGACATCGTCGGTGCTAAGGTTAACTAACCCATTGCAAATTAACTACTACGTACAGTAATCAGAACCAAATACGGTAATATAAACATGGGGGGATAGGTGGTTTTAGGGTCCATCGCGGGCTCTGATTACTATGAGCCCCCGCAATGGACGAGCTTTACTTGAAGTATCATAAGTATCGTGGCGCTTCCGTCCTAAGTCGTTGAAAGTCGCGGCATAGGGCCGATTATAATCGGTAGGCTCGAAGTGTCACCTACAGGGAACGCAAACCAGTTCGTCCTCTCTCGCTTTCTTGTCCCTGTGCACAAAGGAGTGAGATCAATCGATCGACTAACCGACGAGCTTGACGCCAGCACGGCACATGTTGATCAGATTTCCCCCTGAAGTTGGGGTCCATATCATACCTGGAATGTCAGCAGGAAACTCTGGAAACGCCTCTTTATTTCCCGTCGCGTCGCGTCTTGCGCGATCCACTCCCTCAATGGTACCCCCTGGAAGTCCTCCAGGTTCATCTGCGGAAAAAGTTCCCCCGGGAGGCGGCACGGCGCAACGGTGAAAACGGCGCAAATCGGGGGCAACACTGCACACATCGGGCAGATCATCTTCAGATAGATCACCTATATCATCTACAGATAGATCATCCAGATTATCGACAGATCTCTCTGCCGTTACGCTGTGTCGTGCAGGATTTGTGTAACATACATCTAACCGAGGAAACAAGTGATACATAGACCACGCAGATTGCACGGCTCCCAACCGGCAACATGAGCTAACAATAAACCATACAAATCAGGGATATGTCGCCCCTGAAGGGTTCAGTTCATCAAGTCAGGACATGATCTGTCTGACTTGTCTAATCTGTCCGAAGTGAGCAACAATACCACCGCGACGGCCCCAAGCCGCGAGATCAGGGATGGCTCAATGGTGCGCTGCTCTTGGCAAAAACTACAGGGGCCAACACAACGAAAGAAGCACATCCCTGCTGTGCACCTGACAACCTTACGCCTAGCCCGTCCTGCACACGCGCAGAGGAGAGGATGCACGTTTCAAGGCACACCAAGCGCAGGAAAAAAAAATGCGTGGGCCGCCTCAGAACAGACTTTCAACCAGAGAAAACATACTTCAGACCTCGTCAACCTCGTGTTCGGCAACTCCTTTGCTGCGCATAGCACGGCCATGCCAGCAACGTCTAGAAAACACGCCGCATTGTGGGTTTCCACGGCATAAACTGTGCCGAAGGTGTTCAACTCGCAAATGTGGTCTTAGGATCATGGTGTCCGGCAGAACAGGGTTTCGGGGGGCACGAACAGTTGCCCACGTATCGCATTGGCTTCCGAGATTCCGACCTCATGCGGGGTCCGGGAGTGTTCCATGGTCTAACGGGGGGCAACGAGGCAAGGGGAAACGCAAACCTGTACTATACTACAAAAATCAACTTGAAAGCCGAGCCTGACCAGGTCAAAAACATATGTTCAGCCGTAGACACCATGCTATCCCCCCCCCCCCCTTCCTCGGAAAATGAGTGTCCACTGGTCTAGCCACAATGGGTCCATATTGCTTCCCTTTTCTGCGAAACCCATAAATGCAACGCCCCCCCCCGCCCTCTACGTCTCCACCCCTAGCCAACGAAGTTCATCAACTACAACCCCCCTATAGTCTATCATGACGTCATTTTAGTGTATCAGGTGGACTTGTTGCATATGTATTGTTGTCCACGATGCAAATACAAGTATATACACCTAGTACCAGGTATATATTATGTTGCCACGTAATCGATATTGCTACGAATGCGGTGTTAATTCGGTAATGCTGGGACTAAGTCCAGTCTGCCTCTACTGTAGCTTTTCCCTTTTCGTACCGATCGGTGTAAAAACCGTACCCGGTACGAGCGAAAGGAGTAACACACTTTGACCGACGGGTCTCCTCGCCCGACGAACTACCCCAACATCGTTGGAACACAGATATTAATAGTGTTTTACGATGGTACCTTATTCGTGCTACACCTACAATAGGCCACGAGCTTGTTCATTGGCCCAAGTTTTCATTTTTAGCTCCAAATCGGCTACTGCAGGTGTTGAGGCACGAAGCTCCTCAAGTGAAGGGCCTCAACAAAACAAATAGGTGCAAGCAACTCTACCGTGCGAGAGCACGCGTCATACCTCGCCCTGAGCATCGTCATCGTCATCGCCTTCGCCGGCTCCTCCCTCCCCGACACCACCCGCCGCTTCCCGGAGCCCCAACTGCGCTCGCCGCCGCCCTCTGTCCTCGTCGTCCTCGCTCCCGAACTCATCCAGTAGGCCGGAGAGACGTCCTCCTCGGTCATGGTCCCTGCAAGGCAAGGTGCCACGTGCCACGCGGGCAGGGCATTACAGTTGCGGTGACAAGCGAGATTAGAGACACTTGGCATATGCTAATCGGTGTCCACACTGCCGCCAAAAAAAAAGTGTCGTGATTTATGGTGGGGGGAAGATTCGCTGCGAACGCGCCGCAGTTGGCGTTTGGCAAGCGTTCCAAGTGGTTTGCAGCGTGTCGCAAGTGTTTGCGCTAGAAGCGAAAAAACAGAACTAGCGAACGTTGGAAGCAGGAACAGAACACACACAGAGTTTACGAAGCATATACACCCTCTTGCTCACCTCCTACACATCAAGCTCTCGCTCTTCACACCTTGCAGTTGGAGAGGAAAACAAGCAGCGTACGTTGAAGCAAAAACACACACAGTGTATACATACACCCTCTTGCCCACCTCCTAGCAAAAGCTCTCGCGCTGTCGCCCGGCAGTTGGAGGGAGAAAAAAAAACACCAGACATTGAAGCAAAACAAAACACACAAAGTGCCGCAATAATACTCTCTTGCTTACCTCTTAGCAAGCTCTCGCTCTGCCGCCCTGCGGTCGGAGTGCTCCATGTTGTCGTACTCCCGTCGGTCGAGATCGGCGTCGTCGTATGTGTCTAGCTCGGGGATTGCTACGTAGTCAGCGTCGATGCGGTCCATGTCCATGATGTCTTCGCCCTCTTCCTGCTCGACGAGAGTCCCGCGCAGACAGAACCGCACCACAACGCCATTGGGCAGGATTAGGCGCCAGGCGCGATAGACAGCCCGATGCGCCCGAAGAAGGGCTCCACCGCAAAAACATGCGGGAGTGTACTGTTTGTGTTTGTGCTTGATGCCGGTATTCTATTAACAGACGTCTGACACTCTTTCTAGAATCGAAAGAGATGGTCTGTTGATCTGATTTTAGTTTACGGGAACGGCTGCTCGACGATCTCGCTGAAACTTGATCTCCACCACCGCTCCTCGTCGCTGAGAGCGGAGTACTATCTATCGACCATTTACTTTAAGTACGAGGAAGTAGACACAGGGAAGGCAGAGGCTGGGTCACCGGCAAGGTAACAGTTTCCATGACTGACGGAAAGGTTCACCTCGCACGGCACACCATATACAACAAAATAAAATAACGTCAACTGGGATTGAGGATTTTGTCGAAACTCATACTGGCAAATACACGCAGCTCTCTACATTCCGTTGTTATTATTCGCACTCGTTGGCACTCCAAGTTTCCAGAACTGACGAAAAACAGGTTTTGCCTTCGGTGGCATAGTATACATACCAGACCTACTGGTACAAAGTAGTGCCCTACACGCCGCTGTTGACTTGCTACGCGCACAGGCGCCCTCGAATGAGGCACCACCTTCTTCCCTACGCGACGTCGTATTCTTTCGTGCGACTCGCGAGAACACCTTGATCTGATTTTTACGCTGCAATCATCACGAACACACCCCCGGACGCACGCACGCACCTCCTCCCCAGCCCCCGCGTCATCTCCCCCATCGCTATGGTCCGGGTCCTCGTCAATTTCACGGTCTCTGTCCGCGTTGTACTCCATCGGCGGGGGGTCAGAAACGTCGCCATCGTCCTCCTCTTCGTCCTCGTGGACAGGACTGTTCCCGCCATCGTTCCCAGCATCGTGTCCCGCACCGGCCCCACCGGCGTGTCCCGGTGTGTCTACCGTATCGAGGAGGGTGTCGGCCCCGTCGAGGTCGGCGCCGCTCGCGTCCGAAACAGGCGAGTCTTCTGCGGCCAGTCGCCGCCTTCTCCTGCGGGCAAAATTAGGACAGAGACGTGACGCGAAAAACGGTACCGGAGGTGGATACGACGCAAGGAGAGTTCTTCGGAGGGAGGCCTGACCGTTTAGTGAAGTCGGAAATAAATTTGAACGTAAAGAAGACGCGAGACGATGCGTGACAGGCGACACGTGACAGCAGGAGCAGACACTGAGCGCACGCCTCGCGCACAAGCCCCATCGGAGATGAATTACTGAAAGTCCTATCATAGCTATAAGCCCGAGGCCGAACGGGTGCCTATGACTGATCCATACCTTTGTCAGCGGCTTGCGCGACATTTTTTTTCTTGCCCGGACCATGAAGCCGAAACGGTAATGGACAGGTCAATACTATGTGGACGCCACACACGATAGTTCGGTCATGTTTCGGCCAGATTTTACATGTTTCTCGAGTCCCAGGACTTTCCGGTAGCGTCGTTCCACTCGCACTGGAAACTGGAGTACAGCGGGTACCACACGCTCATTATTTAGTTCCGCAGTCCCCCTGACGGTCACCCACCGCTGTATCGTAATGATGTGTTTCACTTCCTCCATATCCACATACATTTTGATTCGATCCAAACCTACTCATCCATTCCAGCCAAAACAAGAACATCAAAACCACCCCCAAGGTTATGACACAGTTGATTCGGCAGGCGGTGGCTGCAGTGGCGGCAGGGCAGGTGCTCGCATAGACCACACACCCGAGTGATTCTCCGCTCACGCTGATATCGGCCACCCCCTCGGCCCCCCAGTCCCCCTACCCGCCCTGTTGCTGAAACCGAGATGACGGCTGCATTTCTGGCCCCGAGCAAGCGTAACTGTGCGATCGGTAAGCACCCTGTCGTGGAGGTACTATGGACGTTAACGCCTTCATGTCATTGATGCCCACGCCCACGAATAGATTTAGAGGGCAGCTGCAAGAGAGGATGGCATCCGGGTCACGGTAGAGCTCGTGCCCAGCGCTGGGTGCGCGATGGCGAACGAAGTCCGTCGGGGTCGACCGTCTCGCAGAGCATGACGTGCCCCCCCCCCCCTCGTACGACACTGGTGGCGCCTTCGCCTACAGCGGGGTGGGGGGGGGGCGGGCGGAATTCGTCCGCTGCTGCACTGACGCCACCGCAACTGCCTTGCCCGGTGTGTGGTATAAACCAGCACCTGCACTGCCGCCACCCACGTCAACTTTGTCGTGAACTTGGGGTGGTGTTTATGTTGTTTCGGCTGGAATGGAAGAGTAGGTTGGCGTTCATCCACGAATAACAGAGGCAGATAACACGGTGATTGGAGGAGACAACTATTCATAGTGCTATCACGTCCGAGTGAGAAGTAGTTGGCGTGCCAGATGGATGATCCGACCATTGACGTAAAACTGCATGAAAAAACATGTTGTATAGGGAGATTTGGTATATTTTAGGACTTTGTTCAGTAGGAAGCGGTTTATTGTTATTGTTTAATCATTGCCGTTTAACATTGGCAGTCATTAAGCTCTTGGTGCTGAGATTGTATACTTGAGTAAACACCGCTTTGCCTGGCATTTTATGACGATATATCCACGTTCTTAAAAGGGGTCTCAAAGGCTGTTGTACAGCAGCTCATTCAAGTGTTCGCGAACGTGCTTTTTTGTTACACTTCCCTTCCCCCAAAACAAACACCCAAGGCAAGATTTGAGGAAAATTCTTGTAAAAAGGGCAAAAAAGTACCGTAGCGAAGGTAGGAAGTAGACGAAATGTACGGTGCATTTTTGCCCCCCACATCATTGGCTTGAAAACACCGAGCATCTTCCAGGCCTCCACGCACCATGCTGCTAGCTGTACACAACACGACAACCACTGGGAGCACAAAGGCTCGAGATAGCTGGGTATAACGCGAACGAGCGACGTTGGATTGTGCCAGCGGGCCGCCGAGGTGCGCTCTCGCCCGCGCTTGGTATAGTGGAGGATGCGTCGTCCCACCCGACTGGACCCGTTCTCGTACCCGTACTCGTCGTGCTCATACCGCATTGCTTGTAGAGCGCGAGAGCATGACAGCTCGTGCATCATTTTAATTCCCACTATACTGCGGTAGCAGAAGCAGCAGCAGCAGTAGCGGCGGCGGCGGAGCGGAGCGCGCCGGCGCTGTGGCGCGCGTAGGCCGAGCGCAGCAGCACCAATAGAACAGCAGCAACAGCAATGGAAAAACGCAAAGACGGAAGCTGGTGCTGGTGCTGATGCTGTCAATTCTTGTTGCTCAATCTGATGTTGCCCCTAGCCGCGGCTAGCGCTACCCAGCTAGCTGCTGCTTGCTGTGCTGCTGCTTGCGGTCGTGGGATGGCAGTGGAGGCACTGCGGTCAACTCCGCCGCCGACACCGTTACTGAGTTGCCGTTGCTACTCGCATGCTGTTTTTTTAGGGGGGTTTTTGGTTCGCCGCGTTGTCGCCCATCCCCACTTCCCCCCTCAATTTCGGAGGCATCGCCTGCAGGATTTGATTTATCTCGTCCGCAAACACACCAAGACCATGGTGGGAAGGGAATTCTCTTTTTAGCGGAAGGAGAGTAAATTTCTGAAGACACTTTTTGGCGAACACTACGTCGTATTAACGCTGTTTTACTTCATTTGGTGCAGGTTTATTAGGTTTGTGTGCTGTCAGAAGGTTTCTCCCGTAGTGTTTTCCTCTGTATTCGTGCCTGGTATGTAAATGGCTGTACTGTACCCTACATCGAGCAGGGGAGCTGTTGAGTATGCTCGGAGTACAGCTGTGAGTATTGCACAGAGTAGTCTTGTGGTGCGGTGGAATACATACATGGCATATATGTCGTAGAAGGCTATTACGCGGGGACATAGTACATAGGATATATGGTACACACAAAAACCTATACATTTACATATTTTTACTAACAATATTTGGTTCTACTTGCTATGGTCCCCCGTAATAGTATACTTCGGGGATATTTACAGGTAGGTACTGGGTGTAACTGGTTTCATGTCGACCGACGACAGACGTCCCAGGTGGACTCGTTCATCTCGATGTAGTCCAACACGATGTCCTTCCAACCGATCAAGACTGCTGTTTACTACGCCTAGCTGCTCAAGACCTGTCACGCGCCCGAGCATCGATCATGTTGCAGCCACAGCAGGTTTCCAGTTGGAGACGCGCTTCCGTCGATAGTCAACTGACCTTCCATTACCATGAAATCTCATTGATACTCCACACGACTCAAGTGGTAAAAAAGCAGGGCTTTTCGCGGGTCATGACCCGACCCGCGGGTCGGGTCACGCGGTGTTCAAAATGTCACGGGTCGGGTCGGGTCGGGTCAGGAAGTGTTCAAAATCTCACGGGTCGGGTCGGGTCGGGTCAAGAGTTTTTCAAATCTCACGGGTCGGGTCGGGTCGGGTCGGGTCAAGAGTTTTTCAAATCTCACGGGTCGGGTCGGGTCGGGTCGGGTCAAGAGGTGATGAAAATCTCACGGGTCGGGTCAGGTCATGACCCGCGAGAAACGGGTCACTCGCGGGTCGGGCCAGCGTGACCCGCGAGTTTTTTTCTGCTGACACGCGGGTCGGACCCGCGCATCCGACCCGCGGATCCGACACTCAAAACACTTCCCGCTCTCTTACCCAAAGGCTTTTCTCGTACAAATACTCAATAATACTCCTTGGGTATCTTATTCAAACATTAAAACACTGCCAAATATATATACGCATGCCCGCATCCATTTATTCCCACTACAGCCAGGCCACATATCGCTTGTGGGCACAGAAAATAATATTAAATCGTATGTGAAACGTCGACCCACGGGCCGGATCCGCAGGTCGGACCTGCGGGTCAAGATAAATAGTCTCGCGGGTCAAGGTGACCCGACCCGCATGAAACCCGTGTCTCACGGGTCAATCCGAAGGTGGCGGGTCCGGTCGGGTCAGGAGGTTTTGAAATCTCGCGGGTCGGGTCGGGTCGGGTCAGGACATTTTCAAATCTCACGGGTCGGGTCGGGTCGGGTCAGGAGGTTTTGAAATCTCACGGGTCGGATCGGGTCGGGTCAAGAGGCTTTCGAAATATCGCGGGTCGGGTCGGGTCAGCTGACCCGACCCGACGCGACCCGACCCGTGAGATTTGACCTGACCCGCGAAAAGCCCTGTAAAAAAGGATGCATGGTGCGTGTCGTATTGGTACTGGTAGCTGTTGGTCGGTGCTCGCGTGCTACACAGCAGTATGCGCAACGTGATGTGTACGAGGTACCGGATAACTCGCAGCTGCTGCTCGAGGTATGATGCCTGGTTCGAGTTTGCGCAAGTACTGGCACACAGCCGGTAGGTGTATTGTTCGTTGATAAAAGTTAAACCACTGAGCTACTCGGTGAGCTAGTCAGTCGGCACTGAGTAGCTCAGTGGTCTATCCTTTACAAACGAACAAAACAAATACCTTTGGGCTCGATACGGCCTCCCGCCGATAACATTCTCGGGGGTTCATCAGCGCCTGTTTTTTCCTTCGTGTGGTCCCTCTCCCTAGTCGTGCGCTCTTTTACTCAAGTGGACTCTCTGGTCGAGTGTTCTTTTATCGTGGTTCTCTCCACTCGATTTCCTTTTTTCTACCCACGGCAGAAAAAGTGGAAATACAACGTCTGGCGGGACTCGAACCCCAAACCTCATATTGTCTCCCTCCCTATCGAGGACCGTCAGTTGGTGCTTGCTGCAGATCCTGCAGTACCACAAACGGTATGAAGTACAAGGCGCTTCGCTCCGCGGGCGGCCTACGCCGCCAGGCCGCCCGCTACGCTCGCTCAGGAAGGAAAAGTACATCACATTATGCGAAGCGGAGAGAGGTCCATGATTGGATATTGCTTTTTTCATGACCCCTGTGGCAACTGTTGCAAACTGGCGACTTGATAATGCCAAGAGTCCCGCCGCCATGCTTCAGGAGAAAACAGCTCGGACGCCACAATGTCATATTCTTCGTGTCGCGGGCGGTTTTCCGCAACGCTCGCTCACATGTCGTACATACGTACATACCCCAGGTAGGGTACTTAGTTTCGTATTTCGATATGCTCTGTGTCTGTACTCGTATGTACGAAAGACAGAGCACACCACGGCACAGCAACACAGGAAAAACAATGAAAATGAAACCAAAAAATTCTGAAAGAAATAAAATCCCCGTCCCCTTTCGTATAAGAATTTACTAGTAATACCTGATTGGAACACCTTACACCAGTCAAAAAGAAAAAATGAATTAAAAAAAAAACAAAAAAACAGCAGAGCTTCTCTCTCAGCCTCGTACGCCGCCCGCCCCTCTCGCGACTATCTCGCCACCGATTTAGTCAGGGTAAAGCTTTCCTCACTCTCTTCCACAGTGAGCCCCGTCGCCCGCCTCGCGTCAAGCCCCGTGCTCACCGTGGACCTCGACGCAAGCTCGACAATGTTCGTGCTCATTCGGGGTACCTCCCTCTTGTGACTTTCAGCCCGGTCGCAAAAATAAGCACCGCTTGAATATTATCTTACACTCCCGAACGACCCTTAAATACTCGTAGGTATTCTATCAAAAATCACAAATGGAGGCCAGACAGAGCCAATTGATGCATCTCTCGTGTCTCGAGGCACACGCAACGCCTAGGCACGAAAGCGGCGACCGCGCTCCTTGCAACTCCCCCTCTACCCGCCAGCATCCGCTGACACCCGCGACGGTGCCGGGTTCGCCCGCGCAACCGTGCTCGAGGTACACGCACGCACACGAAACGAAAGAAGAAAAAAGGAAAGAAGGACTGAAAGTACGACGAGAAATGGAGGAAACAAAGACTCGCTGGAAGGGTCCGGCAAGTAATGAAAGGAGGCGATTTCCAAGTGGGAGCTCTGAGAGGCCAGGGACGCACCAACCGAGCACGCTCCGAGATCGAGATCTAAGACCTATGCCAATGGCAAGGAGGAGTCCAATGTTTTCTTTCGAAAATATTGCTTTTAAAAAACAGCCGAAAATATCCTTGTACCGCTGCTGTGGGAAAAAAAGGGAAAAAAAGTTTGATTTTCCTTCTTTTTTTTCTAACGGCTGCAGGCGGCGCAATTTGTATTATCTCGTTGCAAATTGTCAACACGCTGATAAAAATCAGCTCGTGCGACGATAGATGCTCGACCTCGATATAGACTCAGCCCACGGCCAATCCGCTAGGTGTCGGGCAAGGCCAACGAGTGTAGATGACGGCATCGAAGATAGAAAGTGGATAAATGCTCTATGGGGCGAGAGCTTGCCGGCGGCGTCCTGCGGTATCCTCCCAAACCTAAAAAAAAAGCCTGTTTTTTGTCATTCGAGGCGGATCGAGAAATTTTGTCTTCTGTTTGGTACACACCAGCGGCTAATTTTGTTTTTTTATCGTATGCCTGGCCAGCGCCCGCTACACGTCACTGGCCATCGTGTCAAGACGGTGATCCAAGGGTGGGTCGGAGCCCCTAACGAGCGCACTCCGTTCAGAATTCATGACGCAATCGTTGCTTTTGTCGATCGATGTCTGTCGAGGACTCGGAATCTCGCCGCTTCGAACCAAAGATCGGCTTGAGTTACAAGCCGATCTTGGCCCAACATCGGCCCCAGATTTGCTTTTTTCGGGCTTTTCCAAAAGTTGGGAACTTATTTTTTTCTAAACATGCCCATAGAAAGAGTGTTCTAAAAAATTTTGGGGGGTATCTTTGGAATTCAAACTTTTTATTGATACTTCGCGTTCCCGTTGGCATAGGTCTAAGTACAGTATATAAGTAGTTCTATGATGAACTCCACCACTTCTCGGTACGACAGGTACCTGGTATCTGGTACCTGGTACTATTTATCTGGTACCTGGTACTATCTACCAGGTACGTGGTACCTGGTGCTTTGCAACCTGCGACCCTATCCTCTCATCTTCAGATCTTGCCTCGATAATACGCCACCGGAAACCCGTACCACGTTTCGGCTCGAAGGGGTCTGCTCCTCTTGGCCTACAGGTGGTAAAGCTCTTGCAGCACAGCTCACAGCCCTGCTGGAGTTGGCTTTCCCTCCAATATTTGGCGCCCAATATTTCGTACTCCTGTCTATAATAGTTCTATTAATAGTATTTCACAAGTACGGGGTACTGCTGTAGATTCGTCGTTCGGGTCGCACCTCCTTGCACGTACAACCCTTTACTGCCCATGTTTGGGTCCGGCTTCCTCGTAGGAGAAACACAAGGAAAAGTTGAACCTTGACCACTAAGCCCTCACCCATCGTGCGAAGACAGTCTCGTAAGTCCCGAGCGTGGCGATAGCTACGTTGCCGTCATATTCCAGAGGGGCAAGCTGGAATATTCAAACGAGTGTTGCCGCCATAAAATCGCTTTGTAGTCGGCAGCATCGCAGCATCGCAGACCTTGCAGTGATTCGTACCATGCCATGACCAGCAGAACTCACCTCGGGGGTGAAGACATATTCTGAGGTACGGATCCCAGACCGAAGATTCACCCAGGTGATAGTCGTTGACTCCAACGACTGCAGCTGATCTCGAACTGGTTTCCACGTCCGTGTTTGCGTCCGCGCGCCCGCATGCTCGAGTTTAAATTTGGCCGTATGGGGTTTCCATACTTCCCAACGTGGCATAATTATCGGGAAATGGTTGTAAAGTTATTGGGCCGCATGCTCCGATCCTCGTCCACTGCAGCAGTGCGAATGTGTGAATTGTGGCATGTCATGATGTTGTCGGTTGTCGCACTGGCATTGCGGCATTGCGATATCGAACATACAAACGGCCACACACTTGTGGTGGAAGCATGTGCCCGCAAGTCGACCCCTTCGCGATAAGCCGATGCGGCGACAAGATTGTGGGGATGACGAGGCAATCTCCAACACATTCGAAAACGGTACTCGCCTACATACTGGGCGCCAGCATACGCGATGCTGGCGGCCTGTCGACTATGATTATAGAGGACAGAGCAGCGCAGGCCCGCTGCCTTCATGCGTCAGCACTCGTACCCGCTGTTTCTCGTTGTGCGAGCTGTCTGTGCTGCCGGCACCGTTTGGAAGCACAGTCTAATCAACATGCACTGCGATTACGCCCGGGTCATCGCCCAGCATACTACAGGGCGCACAGACAGGTCTCTACGGGCGAAACCATTTTTCCTACAAGTACATCTTCACAGAGCAAAGGAGCCTGTTGGAGATCGCCGATCTGTTCGTCTACGAGCTGCGACGCGCGAGGGCGCGACGTCGTTTCAGACCAGGATGGTTATGGGAGCCACAGTGGCAGCCAAAGCAACGATGGTGGTGGTAGCCAGACAGACGGACATAATCTTTGGGAGACGAAAACTTTAAGAAGGCAAGGGAGGATGGATGATTCCAACAAACGCAGAACAATGCCATCTTCATTTATGTGGTTGACGCAACACGCAATGCAAATTGAGTACCCGGTCCCTGGGGTACAGCGGTAGTTACCTGTGGTCACAAGATGCGATCAATGCGGAGATTCTCCATGGCTATGGTACAAGGCACGAGGATTTATCGTACCGAAAGACAGCAACTGGATCTCCTCACAGCACAGGAGAGGGCGAGCTTCCTCTGCCACCGGCACGACAAGGGCATATGACAGCAACAACGGCAGGTGGGGCTGGGCAAAGATGCCGGGAGACATGTCAAGCAAGGGAAAACGTGCACTGTTAAGGGTTTGTTCCCCCATAGAACCTACTGTAGATTGGTGTCAGTCAGGGCAAATCAGGCTAGGCAAATTTGTTGTTGAGAGCTGAAAGTGCTGGCCTGGGTGAGTCGGGACCTTTTATCGTTCGTCGTGCTGGTACGAATCAAATTGTTGGCCAGCCATGCTGTAAAATTGACACTGCTGTCGCTTGTTTGTGCGCTCACCGAGACAATTCGATATGTGGCTCTACGAGTACGAGTAAAGACAACCAGCACGGCGCTTATTCTTCTTGTTGTAGATATGTTACTGTTTGTACGGCTGTGGTTCTTTACACGAATACCCCTATACTCTATGAGTAGGCCGGTACTTGTAGCGCAGTGGTACTTCAACGACAGTAGTATTACCAGTAGCCCTACAGTATTTACTGTAGATGCTGTCTTGTACCTGGTACGTGTTGATATGACCTACCCCCAGTAAGCGCAACGATTTCAGTAGCATCGAGTTGACCCGCGATTGTCCAGGTTTACCCGCCGCTGAGGTTTTCTAGATGAAAAAAAAAGACGTGCGCTTGCCAATGGAGTACATCTATTAGGCCGCAGATGGACCACATCTCATGCCCGAAATGTGGATCTCGTGGGAAACCGATCAAACAGGTGGAATCCTGCTCAGCCATACTGAGTCTTGTTGGGGAAAGATGTCGGGTTGTGTACATGATCGGATGCAGGTACAAAACTGTTTCGCTGTACACGAGCTTGTCCATCCATTTGTTTGTGTGACTGATCACGATCCCCGACGTCCATGGAGACAGTGGTGTTTTCCAACAATCACGGATCTCGAAATGCGGTACTGCTTTTGGTGTTTCGTGTTATGATATAGATAAGAGTTTGTGCAACCGGTAGGTATGTGTGCAGACATTGCAAGATAGCCAACGATACCCAGTATGAGGAAGCCCCGAGCTAATGTAGAACTATTTCATCGATAGGCCAATGTGGACGCTTTGGTTGCTGATGAATTGATCCCCGTTCGTCGTTAGTCGTGCCTTATGGTAATTCTGTTAATGGCGAACTTCCGGATATACTGCGAGAGGAGCGAAGCGTCAAGAATCAAGCCTCCCTTCCAAGGCTTGCACACATAGCGAAGCCGCATGCGCGGAGTATGAATGCCGGCATGCCTGAGACCCCATATCACACCGGAGCCTGAGAATACGGGTACCGGCTATAATAGAAACTTTTCTAACCGCCAAATGACCACAGTAGTTCGGCTCATCCCAGGAGACTAATTCGGCCCACTCCTTCAGCCACTAACCCTATTAATACTACCTGCTCCCGTTTCGTCGCCAGGGTCACTCTATGAATGGTTTCCGTTCACGCTCTCACTCTGATCAAGCGTTCTCCTTTGATTTTTCAAGTCTCGTCCGACCTATAACTTGCGTTATTATTTATCGACTTGGAATTATCGTACCGCTGCACGTCGCCCCTTAATCCTTTTGCAACTCCTAAGTTTTTCTCATGGTAGTTTAATTCCAAGTTTTTTGCCCCGAAAACGGGAGTGCCGTGGTGAAAAGCGTTGATGTATTCCTGACGATGTTTTGTGTCGTTTTTGACCTACACACTTCTCTGTACAGTGTTGTAATACTGTAGTGTATATCCTTTTCAGATAATTGGATATAGAGTAAAACAGTTTAGTGTGAATTGTAAAGGGCACGCACATGTTCTTTCGTATGCCTCGTGTCTCTTTGGGTGTTTGTTATTTGGTGCTGTTGCGACGATAGTATGAACATTAGTGACCCTAGACTGCTATTGATGAGCCAAGACAGAAACGCAGTGATGGCGCATGCACTCAACAGCATGACATGCTGAAGAACGCAACGTTTGACCCCCCTGTGTCATTACCTGAATACTGTCTGCTCCCACACCCTGCATGATGCATGCAGTACTCCGGGCCGAGCATGCTCGAAGAACAGAAATACGACAACAGTCAGAAAGGCAGGCAAAGACAAAATATGATATCGAAAGGAGAAGAACGGGAAGGAGGTGAGTCGGGAATCGAAGGCAAGAAGGGCAGGAAAGGAGTGCAACCAAGACAATACAGGTAAGGAAAAGGGCAAGGAGGAACGTATTTATAATGCGAAGGGCATGCACAACAGGTCAAGAGAGGGATAGAGAACGGGAGGCAGGGGATGCGTACTAGATTGATCGAGAAATAATGGAATGGTGGACGGGGGTGAGGACAAAGCAACGAATGGCGTGGCTGTATGTCACAGTTCCGGCAGTAGCACATAACGCAAGTGCCGTCGCCGCGACCAGTGGGGGCGCAGGGGCGTGTGATTGGGCCCTTTAAGCTGCAGCGACGCGCTAAGCGGCTCCAGCATTCGCCGTCGCCCAGCCGCTACGGCTGATGTGGGAACAGGCTGAGAAGATTCAGCCGCAGCCCCGCGATTGCTTTAGCCACAGCAAGGCTGGAGGGGGGTGTCGGAAGGAAGGATCATGAAGAGGTCGCAACACACTCAATTACTCCAGAATTTCCGTTGCTGCAATGATCCGAGAAGGAACAGGAGGATTCGTAATCTCGCGCCGCTGAAGCACCACTTGCGAGAGCCATCGTCGCGACCGGGGGGGGGGGGGTATCGGGTAGGCTGTCCCCAAGCTTCAAGAAGCGCGCTCAGTTGCCGTAACATTCACCATCGGCTTGACAATGATCCCCGTTGCTGCACAACCTGAGTAGCGACAGGAGAAAGTGCAGTCCTCGTCGTCACAGCCTGAGCAACAGCGCTGCTACTGTCAATGACACCACAACCATATTCACAAGAGTAGAAGCAGCGATGGTCGCCACCGCCGCTGTCAATGGCACCACAACCATAGCCACAAGCCACAAGAGTAGAAGCAGCAATGGTCACCACCGCCGCCTCGAGGGGGGCGGGTCGAGCCATAGGTCACAGCAACGTGCTCAATCGCCCCATCATTCGTTATCTCCCTTCCATCGACGCTGACCGCTACACCGCCAGTATCAACGCTAACTCCCGTGGCAGCAACACTCGCGCCCTCAGCCGTGACCCATCATACACAGTGTTTGTGTCCACACGAGACAGTTCCGGGAAGGAGACAACAAACGAGGCCTCGACTGAGTCCATGGTGATCGCGACAAAATACGTGGCTCGGCCTTCGGTGATAGTCACAGCGACGCATCCGTCGCAGTCGCCGCAACCGTAGTGAGAGGGAACACCCCCATCGTGGCCATGGCTATGAGCCCAGTCTCAGCCGTGACCGTAGACCCAGGAACTGGTCGTAAGCCGTCGATGAAACAACGCACGCGAGCGTCGTCACGGTTACGGTTGCAAAGGGGGGGGGGTGTCGAAGGAATGAATTCATGTTTCACAGCAAAACGCTCAGTCGTCCCAGGTTTCGTTGACGTCTCAGTCACCGTCTTTGTTGTAATACATTCACTACCACCAGCAGTAGCCACCGCTGGGGCCGCTGCTGACACCCGTGTTGTCGCCGCAGCAACAGAAAGAGTAGTGATATTCGCCACCGCCGCCGGCACCAACGTCGCAACATATCCAACAGCAGCAATGCTTGTGGTCGCAGTCACCGCCTTCGACACCGCAGCAACGGCAGATGTTGTGTCGCTCGACACACCAATACACAGGCCAAAATTGGCGGTTTTCCAATATCTATTGGGGGGCAAGGGTAGCGCTAGGCGGGGGGGGGGAGGGGGTAGCGGCACGCAGGTGCCGGGCGTGCAGTTGCACCTGTCGCGTTCACCACATACTTGAGAGCGCTGCAGGGGACAACTCACGGCCTCAGCCCAATCGCTAGGCCGTGCTATGACGTACAGACCGGCAAAAGGTCCCGCTAGCCGCGATGGAGCCGCTCTTTGCACCGTGTTCCACTGGCAGGGGTGGTGGGGCACAACAACTCGAACGAAACAGGAAATAGTGATGTGGCGAGTTGCAAAAAGAATTCATGAAACTTTGCGCGGACCCAGGAGGTGATGTTTTGTGAACTAGCGACACAGTGGTGTTCTGGACAAATTGGCGTTGACTATGACATTGGTAGAGGGAGAGTTATGAACCATACCCATAGACCAGCTGTCGAGGGTCGGAGTCAATCCGGTGCGTCCGCCAGCTGACGGCCTAGCGGCGCGAAGGGTGGGATGACCCAAAAGACAATTTCGCATACCTTGGCGACTCGCGATATGAGTCACACTCCTTTTGTGGATGTGATACTCATCCGATGGGTGGAAGCTGCCACCAGACACACCCGTTTCGGGCGGTCCTGGTGACGGAATAGTACCGGGTCTTCCTGAACAATAGGTAGTCAGAAATATTGTAGCAAGCCCAGCAGGGGGGCGCGTTGGTCCTCGAAGGGTCAGACCTCATTCTGCAGAGAGAGCGGTCGATGAACGTTGCTCGCCAGCTCGTACTGCACACGAGCACAATCACGTTATGTAAGCGAGCAAGACTGCAAGGCCTCGGAACCGCATACATTTATGGGGGTACCTCGCCGGAAAACGCGTACAGAGCTCCTCAAGCAGTACAGCAGGGGTAGAAGGGTGGGCGGTAGGGTTGTCACAGAGCCAACTACTGTTTTTGAGACAGAGAGGGATGGAGATGATCCCACCGAGGGATGGACGGCACGAGGGAGGTAGGCCACCAAGCTAACTACAACCCCATAAGTAGAGGAACAATCGGAAGATCTGCGATAGTGCCCGTGTGGCGTTTGTGTCTGTGGATTATTAGTCGGCGCTATTCCGAGGAGGAGATTGCACTCGATGACCACGGAACTATCGCCACTGCAACGATGCATTGTCCATTTCAGGCGGGCTCGGGATCCCCTCAGTCGCACGAAAAGGCGGAGCCGAGACGACTGTCACAGGAGGAGAGGCCAGGATGACACTGACATTTAGCACAGGCGGGGGGTTTCGGAGGCATGGCGTCGACGGCGTAGGAAACGTAACATCCGCCGTCGAAGCATGGTGCTGTCTTTTCCATGCACGCGGCTCCACACACCCTCTCGAAAACAGCACCTGAAGCCGTGATGTCATACGGGTATTCCTAAAAGGCATTCCCCGGGGAACTTGTTATCGCTGGGCTGACGCCTAAACAGCGTAGAACCCGAGATGCTGAATGTTGTTCCCAAAGCCGACACGTCTACCGAAAGTCGAGGATACTTCTTTGGGGTCTTCCCTTGGGCAATACTGGTCATCGCGCGCATCGTAGGTTGGGATGGGTAGAAGAAAAGACAGGAAGAAGGACCTTCCATATCGAGACCGTCAGAAGTGGGCAGGTGGAGAGCTATTCGGTGTTCGTCGTCGAGCGCCGATCGGGGCCCGCTTTTGCCGCCATAGACGTATACACTTTAGAATCTGCTGTAGTCTACATCGCAGACCTCGCTAATCACTTGTAAAGCGGGAGTGCTGGGAGTTGACGTACGAGAATCATCAACAGAGAAAAGCGCGGTGTTCGCGACAAGCGTAGTATTACCACGGGTAGGACTGGCGCCGCTGTCGTCACCGCTGATCGCTGCCGTTGATTCACGCTGCCGCCTACTACATGTGAACCGCACGCCATCCAACGTTATCGGTGCCGCTTACTCTACAAGTGCAGCTGCTGCCACCCATCCCATCAGCCTCGTGTAAGACCACTGCGACCGCCTTTACCGAGGGTGTCGGCCGAATGGAGAATGCCTATTTTGCGACTACGGCCGCTACCGCCGCTTCCGCTATGAGGACTATCGCTGAAGAGCGCTCGGTGGCCGTGGTATACTGACATGAAATATGGGGCATCACTATGTCTGTCTGCGCTTGGCGACAAAAAATGGGGCGTCCAGATATAACTTCGGCATACATGTTGACCGCGCGCTTCACTTAGACTGCATGATAGGTCAAGTTGTGGTTGTTACCTCGGTATGTTGTCTCTGCCTATTTTAACCTGCCCCACGGAAGCATTGCCTTCCCCTACTGATAGACTGCTCGGTGCATGGTCTGGCTTGTGTCTCCTTCGGTGTTGTGCTTGATGCAGAGTCTCGGGGAGTTACCCCGGCCAGTAGCCTTCCACAAATATACCGGGGTAAGTGGCGGAAGTAACGCGCGTGCTATATACCGTCTTGTGAAAAAACACAGCACTTCCTCTTGCTGTGGGCTGTTCTTGCTATTTACCAGCACACGCAGCGGTTCTGCTGACGATCTCGACGATTGTTGATTCTTACATCGCCAGAGTTCTAGATGAGTATTTGATCCGAGACCGTGTCGTTTAGCTGCATCTGCGTTTTTTGGCGGTTTTTATACAGAGTGCTCTGGGACCGACTACCCTCCCTCTTGCAGTTATGTATGGATGGTGTCAAAAGCTATGTTTTCCTTCCATGGTGTCGGCGCTGACCGCGTCAAATTTTCATGGCCGAAGCGTCGTCCTCTGCCTTCTTGCTGGTCTACAGCAACAGTACTGATGCAATCAATAAACAACATCACACCATACTAACTACAGTAGATGTATATACCGTGCCGATGGCCGCACTATTTCTTCGCGTTCAGCGCTTTACTGCAGACGCGTGGCACCAACCTGCACGCACAATCTAAATACGCCACGAGATGCTAGGCGTTTCTCACACTTCGTACTAAACGTATCGGCATGGGTTTACTCCCAGTTGCTGGCAGTGCTGCCTGTGCTCTCCATCTCCAAAAGCATTTCTTTGCTGGTTCGAAAGATATTGTCTTGGAATACCGTCATGTCATCAGAGGCTGCACCGCTTGCAAACCTACGTTGTATAGACGGACGGTTCAGTACTCTGTGCCCATTCGCCGCACACACTAGAAATACCACGTGAGGCGGGAGCCCTGTTTCGGTCTGGCAACTTGTGCACCTGTACCCATGACTGGCTTCATCCATTGTCTGTGCTGTGACAGGTTACTTTTTGTTTTTTTCTGGCAGGTCGTATCGTATTTTATACTGAAGCCGACATGCATTGAGAATTTGGGATTCAAGAACTTCAGGCCGATTTTATTTTCAAGTGAAGAACTTACAGCTCAGCACTTGTGCTCTGTGGGAGATGCCACTCTAAATCCTACCAGGTATATAATAACAGGTACCAGGTACTATTTAAGAGCTTAAGCTCAGCGTTGGCATGTGAGTACGCTACGAGAGCCTCAGCCTAAATACGAATTTCTTAACTGCTGTTGCGTACTACTGTATGATTCTTCGAAGTCTAATGTATTACGAAGTTTAATAATACCAGGTACGCCGTGAAGGTGTAGATGGTTTGCCCTCGCCTCGAGAAGAACAAACCTTATGGATGGTGTCTAGATGTGCACGTGCACTCGAAGAGGGGCTGCAAACGTTGCTGTGCACAACAATGGTCGAGCTCTGTATCAGTGACTTTCGTAGCTTACGCGTTTACCGTAAACCTATTCTGGTTCAAGATATCTCTATTGTTTGGAGAGACGCTTGCCACGCCGTGATCATAATGCCCAGTCCCCCAGTGACGAATCGCCAATAATTGTATCAGTCAAAGCAGGATGCCGTGCGCTGTAGCCTGACCACGAGTTTGTTGTAGTTATGTAGTGTCCTCACGACAAACCACGAAGCACGTATTTTGTCACTGCGCACTCGTCATCTACTACAAGCACTACTGCCTCCGTTCTGGACTTGACACGCAAATACTGATATAAATAGGTACCCGGTGGGCGCGTATGCTCAGCGTATACGAACATCCGTCGTGTTTTTAAATTGTATGATTGTACAGTATCTTTAAGTCGATACCAAAACGACCACGGGTATATACGCTCACGAGCGCGGGGGCATGGGCACGGGGCACACAAGGTTCCTAGCCTCGTACTTTTATGTTGTATTTCAATACTGCACGACACACGCCGTAGATTAACACGCACTCGATTATTATTGATCAGCACTCAAGATTCGATACTGTTCATCACTTTTTCTTGCATAAAAAATTGATAAGCGGAAAGCGTGAAAGCGTGAGTTCGCTACATTCGATGAAAATCGACGAGCAGTGGGAATGCTGAACCCTATGCGCGACAAAAAATAAAGGCACGTACCGGGGGGGAGAAGGGACGACACCTGTGACCACGGCTTGTCCAGAAGATCGTCGAGGGTAAAACCTCCTACGAGTGGGCTGGAAAGTAAAAGTGATGAAAAAAAAAAAAAAAAAAAAAAAATCACTACTAAGAGAGGCGGGTTCCTCCACACCTGACTTCGTACATAGCAACGGGGGCTGTACCCTGCAACACCAGTGAGTGGACTAAACAAAAACAGCCACCCACCCACCAACCCACTAACCCGCCCATTACAACACAAGAACAGTACTCGTATGTATTTTAGTGCGCAAACGGATTGTATGGATTCTGGTATTGGTACGCTGCACCAAAGAAAGAACGTGTTACCCACCCACCCACCCACCCACCAATGTACCGCTACTTGCTCTAGAAATGTATTTATTTTAGGGTGCAAACAAGTCGTACGGGTTTTGGCACGACTAATCTAAAATGCCACATACAAACTAAACGCAAAAAAAAAGGCCGTCCTACAAGTTGTTTCCAGCGACAGCCAAAAATTTGCACCTTTGCAACCTATTGTACTTGGTCTTTGATAGTTGGAAAACGAAAATTTGCAGGGTTGTGCGCCATGACAAAACAAAAAAAATAATGACCTGAAAAAAACAACTATTTGTTTGTTGTTTGGTGCACTCTTCCAATGTTTTTGAATATTCGGCAACTTTGATCCTCCCCGATGGACGAATTATTTATTTTATTCATGAAGCCCACTCGTAAGCTTTTCTGACATTATTTGTAGTACTTACGCACAACCCTGTCAAATTTCGTTTTCTAACTCTCAAAAAGTCAAGTGCAAAAATGATTCCCGTGAAGACCCAAAATTATTCCTTACGTACGGTTTCCGAAGAGTGTTCCATCAATAGTATTTGGCAGGCGTTTTTTACAACAGACTTGTACGGCCACCAGAACAAAACAAGCGTCATGGACGCCTTCTTCTTGATGATGTGATCATTTCATCACGCCTAGTGTTGAATAATTCGGCGTTCTGACTGATACATGGCCTGAATACAAGTTCTATAGACTTTCGTGTTGGAAACATACATATGTCCCTATGAAATAACACCTCCCGAAGAAATACGAACAATCCCCAAATCTCACGAACTACAACTCGCACGCCAAAAATCTTGTCACCGATGTATTCCCCTTGTTCATGGGGTCATCATGTAGTGTTGAAAATAACAACGTGTTCCATTTTTTTATTGCCCGAAGGTGAAATCGTACGCATTTTACTGGAAATAGCTCGTAAAACCCATCAAATAAAAGAAAAAACACACAAAAAAGGGGAAACAACAAAACTGCTAAAAAAGGCGGGGCCCGAACCACGGACCTGGGCGTACAGAGTTGAGCGCTCTACCGCTGGCCCAAAACAAGGGTACTAAATCCTAGGGGGGGGAGGGGTAGTATTGTTCGATCCCTCGAAAAATATTACGTTTCCCATATAATTGGAAACCCAAAGCAGGGCACAATAAAAAACATCCCAGGGAGGGAAACGTCTCCCAAAAAGTTGGAACCCTCCCTCATCCTGGGGATCACTCCCCATCTCGGGGATCATGTAACCTGTCGCCGAGCGGGTACCTTTCGACCCCCTGGTTCAGCGAGTTGGGCGGAGACGCCTGTTCGTCGGGGACGCGATGGACTGCTCTGTGGGTGGGCGTGGAGCGGTCGGGCAGCCGTGGAGGGTCCGGTGGCGCTCGCGTGAGCCAGTGCTCCGCGGAGCATACAAAAAATGAATAATAAGCAGTGCTGAATATCCAAATGACTCCTACAATAATAAGTAAGACGCGAGCGTATTGCACAGTAAGGATTGTGATGCTTGTCATTCACGACAGAAACGCGGACGCCTCGATGGTAGAGCGCGGCGCGGCGCCTATTGGCAAACAGCCTTGATAATTATCCGGAGCGTTCCTAGATTTCGGAGGCGTGCATAGTCAACCCTGTTTGCCGGGGGGGGGGTTAAGTTTGCATCACACACGGAGGGCTATTCGCATTATACCAGGTAGTTATATTTGAAAAAACAGACAAATGTCAGGCATGTAAACACCTCAGCCTCGTTAGCCCAACCGCACTGCTATCGCAACTCTGTCTGAGCTGTAACAGTTGGTTTCAATTATTCATGTTCATGTATAGTATCTAATATTGATAATATATCACTCCACGCATTAATGGTGTAGTGCGGTAGGTATTACTGTAGCATGCCATCAACATGGATGGGTATTCTACTCCACTTCTTTGTGTTCTATCATCCACATGTTTATAACTACATACGGTTGAAGCGTGTGTGCTCTTTTTACCCGCCGACGCCAGCACAACCACTGAGTGCCTGCCGATTGTTTAATTACGGGAGACCATAGTATTTAGGACCAAATATATTTGGTAAAAAAAGGGAAATACATAGGTGTTTGTGTGTACCATAGGTCCTATGTACTACGGTCCCCCGTAATAGAGAGGTACCTGGTACAAGTTATGTGGTCACACAACTACGCCACATAGACACTATTAATGCCTTGTTATGAAGTCAGCAGAGTAGACAATGCAAGCAAGCAGTGCCAATGACATGTTCATCATACTGGATGCGACAGGCACGACACACACATTCTATGAACGAGAGGAAACAAAAGAAACAAACTGCAAAACGGAAAACAAATCGAACGGACAACAAAGGAAAAAGGAAAAGAAAGCGTCGTGTCCCCAAGCGGGGGATGTGGCAGACAATACAGAACGAGTTAAAGAAGCAACATAGTAAGATTACTTGTAATGACCAAGGGAAAGAACAGGCAAACCGAGGCACAACCAAAAAATGCTTTCTTCCCGTCACGGTGTACCCTACGGCAATAACACTAATACGGGGAACCATAGTAAATAGGACCAATTATTGGTAGTAGTAAAAAAGAAGTAAATATATAGGTTTTATGTATACCATAGGTCCTATTAACCATGGACCCCCGTAAAATAATATTTCATGGCAGAGTGGCAACGAGGCTAGAATGCCTACGCAGCTATGTGCGTTCTAAAAGTGTCCTCACGCTTCACGTTTTGCGCTCGACGTTGCCTCACTATAACACCCGCACAGCCAGTCAGAGAGTGAAAGCCTCGCGTCCCGTTTGTTTATCAGATACAACGCTGACTTACTGCTGTAGCTTGGAAATGGACGTTCTGTCATGCGTAAGACGTACAGAACAGCCAACATGCGTCGTGCGTGGTTTGTAACTGAATGGAGGGGTGGAAAGGTCGCCGTGAAAACTGCTGTCTACGTGACCACATAACTTGTATCTCTCTAGGATTGAATCGGCACGGACACTGGTTGTGTTGGTTGTCGACGGGTAGAAAGAACGGTTTAGTGTGAAAAAAACAACGTGTGTTCTTCGTGTTTTCTACTTGTCGACATCCAGCACAACCAGTGTCCTCGCCAATTTTTCAATCCTAAAGAGATACAACTTATTTGGTCACAAAGCTACGCACGACACAGAGATACCACGTTGCCATGTGTGCATTATATGAAAGAGAGAAAAAATCGAAAGAAAAAAATGTGTCGTGCCCCCCCGCAGGTGATGTGGCAGAGAACTATTGCTGTAAAGAAACAATACCACTATTAATACATACATATAAACAGAGTAAGACTGAGGACCAAGGGAAATAAGGGGCACACCGAAGCACAAAAAAAACATTGTCCAGGCGGCCGCAGCAGTTGGTGGTAGGAGTAGCATACATAGACGGGCTCTACCTTGCTATTAATTGTCGGTCTGGTACCTTGCTACCCTGCTGTCTTCCGCCTCCTTCCTGCTTTCGTTAACCATGCCCCACCCCCGGAAAGGATGCGTCAGACATTAGTGGTACAAAACAAACCAGCCTCGTCATCCACCCACGAAACAAGACGTGTTTTTTCTTCACGCATAAATATTGAAAGAAAATGAACAAATAAGAAATTCACGCAGGATCAAACAAAGCTCAAAAAAAGAAAGAAAATAAAGGCAGTTCACGTTCCAACCAGCTGCATGCAGCAGTTGGCGGTACGGGTAGCATAGACATGTTCCACTTACTACATATAGCTGTAGTCGATCTAAAGCCTTGCTATTCTGTATTTCGTCTCCTTCCTAAGTTCGTCCACCGTGGTCTCCTTTCAACTCCTCCTGTTGCCCCCCCTGCCCCCATTCCTTCGTCGGGTTTCTTTCTGCTCCTCCCGTTGCCCCCGCTCCCCCCATTCCCTCGGGCACACTCTAACTGCCACCGATGAAATTCCTCTCTCGAACTCTGACATCGGGCTTCCATACATGGTACATATAAGGACGGGTGGCCTTTTCTTCCACTAATTTGTCAAACAGCGTGTTATGAGCCTCGATACGTGAGCTAAATTGTCAATCATTTAAACGCCTATGTGTAGCGGTACTTTACAGTAGTAGTATGTAGTAGTTGTATGCCTCCCGACCGGTGTCGTAGTGTAGAGCGAGAGTGAGGTGCTCTTGCCTGCTACTCGTACGAGCATTGACGTGTGTGTGGACGATAGGGACTCTATCGCTAGCTGCAGTATGTAAAGGGTAGTGGGCACTGAGAGCTGTATGTTTTCAGGCTGTAAAGTGACCCAACATTTATTTTGTTTCAGGCACGCTCTCTTTTAAAGCTAGTCTGAATCTGGATCGGCAGTGCTCATCTCCGAGCCGGGTGCACGTCGGGAGAGAGGGTCTCTTGCCTACCGCTATCCTCAGACTTCGAACAGCCGATTTCCCTGAAGGATAATAGTCTTTTTAATGGGAGCGATAATCGGGAGTTTTGAGCTTTGCTTTGATAGATGTATCTAGCTCACAATCACAAGCTACTGCTGTAGGCTATGATTTTTTTATTTTTTTATTTTTTTTGTTCATCACTTTTACTTTCCAGCCCACTCGTAGGAGGTTTTACCCTCGACGATCTTCTGGACAAGCCGTGGTCACAGGTGTCGTCCCTTCTCCCCCCCGGTACGTGCCTTTAGTTTTTATCGCGCATAGGGTTCAGCATTCCCACTGCTCGTCGACTTTCATCAAATGTACAGTTAACTCACGCTCTCGCGCTTTCCGCTAATCAATTTTATGGAAGAAAAAGTCCCTACGAGCATGCACTCGGTGAGACTCGAACTCACGAAATTGATCTTGATAGGCTCGCGGACCACCTACCAAGCCACCGGGGACGCCGGTATCTATTTATGTGACATGCATCACTTCCAGTAGACAAAAATCAAGAGCAGCCTGAACAGGCCTGTAAAACAGAGGTGATAAGGAAACTGTTTTGTAAGAGATGCGGCTCCCCCAAAAATATCAACTTTCTTGGATAATCGATATCTCGGAGCTGCCATTGTGCCGTTATATTGCTGATTTTTTGTTGTAATGGTGAAATCGACAGCTGCCACGAATGACTTTCGTATATCTTACAGAGCGCAACGTTTGACTGTGAGGAAATCATTCATTAAATACAATAAACGAACAGCAGTCTCATAGGAAACGCATTCCTCACATAGGAGAATCGCCCGTGGCTAGTTGGAAAATGAGTGCAGATACAGCGACCAGTATTATAGTTTAGTGTGGCAACTCTACGGCAGACAATTGACATTTTCGCAATCGTTCAAGCTTGTGGAACAAGCGGCCATGGAGATGTGAGTCAGGTCTCCTGTTGACGTTTTCGCTCTATCCTGACTCACCCGCGACGAGTACAACCATAATGACTGCTGTGACGTACACGAATCCTGTGTGTATCCAGGGTCCCGGAGCTCGCCTCAGTAGTAACAAGCGATTTTAACGGGATCAGCTAGATGATGAGGTGGCCGGAATTCGACGGCGAGCCTGAGTTGAGGGAGGGGTGGGTCAACGACGCTTGTAATGCAACCAAGTAGTTGCACTACAGTGAGAGTACTAGCAGACGTGGCAGTATATAACAGCAGCCAGTTGCACAACAACAGGATCATCAATCATGTTTGATGTGACATCAGGGAGGGGGTATTATAGCTGTACGTATGACATGAGGATATGACATACCAGGTACCACAGAGCGCAATGTAGAGTCGATGGACGTGCATGCGCGTGTGTTTGGCGCATGAAGCCGTCATTTCTACCCGTCGATATTCAGCACAACCAGCGTCCGTGCCGATTATTCAATCCTAGAGCGATTGTAGTCAAAAGTCAGAGAATCGTACGGGAGATCTCCGTCTCTCTGCATCGAGCAGCGATAAGGACACACCCCTCTTACGGGGGTCCATAGTTAACAGGACCTATGGTATGCATAAAAACCTTTATATTTACCTATTTTTACTAACAAAATTTGGTCCCGTTAACTACGGACCCCCGTAATAGCAGTAGTACCTCTGCTGTAGGCGACCCCATCTATATTCAGTTGAGCTAACCAGGTACCATTGATACGATGAAATGATTGGCACACACTATATGGGTTCTCTTTGGCTTATCCCTTTTAGTACCGCAGTCCGGTTTTGGGGACAAATCACTTGGAGTTAGACTGGTTTGTCCTCAAATCGGGACTGCGGTACTAAAGGGGATTCTTTCTACCCGTCGACATCCAACACAAACAGTGTCCGTGCCGATTCTTCAGTATCTAGAGAGATACAAGCTATGTGGTAAAAAAACTGCGACACAGTAGAGACACTATAGTACATCTTGCTACGTTTTGTGTACCAGGTACGAGACGGAGGAAATAATGCCAACCAATGATTGATTGCGTCTGATTCGCTAAAGGTTGGTTAGGGTTGGGGTTAACTTTACTCGTCTTTCTCAACGCCCTCCAAAAGCAAGCCCGGGAGTAGTGGAAGACAACAGTCAAGGACGAGACCCAGTGGACCATCACAATTTCGAAACCACCCAAAAACAATATTTTTCATTTGTGTCTGGTGTTGAACGGAGGCGTCACACACTACAAAGCAGGCGGTATACTGCCAATAGACATGGTCTTACCTCTAATAATAGTATGGTCTTACATTTTACAACTGCCTATACTGATTCCTATTAGTTTTTTTTTTTCCCGTGACACTGGTCTTATCTCCCGAAAATTCTCCAAACGAATATTAGGACTGTAATCCCGTCTTGGGAACAAACCACTCTTATTCTGAGTAGTTTGCCCCCAAAACGGGACTGCAGTACTTAAGGGCACCTGCGTATATATATATATATACGGACGCTGTACATGCCTGGTAAATAATTGCGTTTTTCGCTGAGATCCCGTAGGAACTCCCATGAGGTCCCGTGGGTGCCACGGCATCCCACGGCATATCCCGCGGGACTTTCCATGGGACTCCACGGGATCCCACGTGTCTCGGCATGTTCCTACGGGATATATATACGGACGCTGTACATACCTGGTAAATAATTGTGTTTTTCGCTGAGATCCCGTAGGAACTCCCATGAGGTCCCGTGGGTGCCACGGCATCCCACGGCATATCCCGCGGGACTTTCCATGGGACTCCACGGGATCCCACGTGTCTCGACATGTTCCTACGGGATCCCATGGGGTCCCACCATAACTTCCCTCGTGTTGTCAGCTGGCATCCCGCAGGACCCCGCGGGATTCCCTCCATGGCGTTGCCCACGATAAATATCACAGGACTCCACGGCAGTCCCCACGGAGTTCCCGTAGGATCCCACGACATCTATCGGGATCCCTTCAGTATCCTCTACGGGAGATTTAAGAAGCATTTTTCTTAGTGCACTACGGGCTTTCATGGTACGCGTTGTCCCTCTCGATACCACGTTATTGCTTGGATGTCCGAGGGTTCCCACGTGGGTGGACGGGTTTCCGTGGATTCCCGTGTGATCCCGCGAGTTTCGTTTTTTACTCCCCACGAGTTCCAGCGGGTTCCGGTGTGATGCGGCGATACTCCCGCGGCACCCAACAGGTATCGCTTTGATGCCCGATTCTCACGAATCCCTGCGATAACCCTAACCCCAACCCTGGCCTTATCCCATGGCGTCCCACGGGATCTCATGGGTTCACACGGAGGATTCCCGCGGTATTTGCACTTGAATTCCCATGGTATCCCACGACATCCCCCAACGTCTCATTTCCCGAGACATTCCGCGACATCTCATGGGGATCCCATAGCATATCGCGGTATCTAACGATTTCCCCCGAGATCCCACCTGGGATATCGCGGGAAACCACGCGATACCTCAAGGAAGTCGCGGGATCCGGCAGCATCCCGCATGAGATCTCGCGACATCCCATGGGACTTCCGACAATAATTTGCCCAAAAAACCAATGCAGTACAGAAAAATACTATTACGGGGGTCCATAGTTAACAGGACCAAATATTGTTAGTGAAAATACCTCAATATATAGGTTTTTATGTATGCCATAGGTCCTGTTAACTATAGACCCCCGTAATAAGAATGTCGATCATTGGGCAGGCACCCCGCGGCAGCCCATGATGGAATTTCTGACGATAGTCCCCCCAAAACTCATATAGAGAGTACTGCTGCAAAGAGTGTCATTGAGCAGGACGTGCTTTGAGCTTTCTGTTTTGTACCCAGTAAGTTGTAACTGGGGTAAGAACGTATTCTGAACTGCCTGTGGGTATACTTCCGGGTATGTAAGAACCACAGAAAAGCGCAATGAATATGGCCTACAGTAGTACACAAGTAGATTAACGTACCAGGGTAAGTTTCAACCCCCCCCCCAAAAATGTCTTCAGTGTGCACAAGAAACTTGACAGAAAACGAGAGGTACATTGTATACTGTATGTAGCACTCTACCCCGGACTCTCAATAGATCGTGACACCGATTTCAGTGGTTTAGTCACCATATTACCCGACGGGGATACGAGCGAAACAGCGAGCTCACCACCAAGCTACGTATATAGAGCGTTTAACAGCAGTTCAACGGGAGCGGTGCATAAATTATTTCCAGAACAAGGGTGCACGCGGATCTGAATCCCAGACGCCGTACCTCCTATCTATTGTAGGGCCGAGAAAAAAAAAGACAGGACAAGTCAAATTGTTGGGTTTTTTTGTCAGTCTCACACTCTCACACGCCTGCGGAGACTGCTTGCTCTATACACTACACAGTAAGAAGTAGCACGTGTCTCTGGTGGCCACTTTTTATTTTTACTCGGCTTCGGATTTTCTTTCTAAAGTTTTTCTTCTGTATGTACGCCAAGTTATTTTTTTTGTTCTTTTGAACGCCCGGTAACAAAAAAGGAGCGAAAACACTTGAAAAACACTCAACGGCACTGACTACGCTGGCCACGTTTCTAGGAACTAACTACTTGGATATAGTGTGGGGTGTATTCTCCAGTACCGTACGGATGAAGTGTTGCTGGCAACGAAGCAATTTTTTAGCTGAATCATTCAAAGGGAAAATGATAGGAACCCAGTAGCTTTTCTGTGGTACTGTACTACGGTAGTAGTATTAACAGTAGTACGAGTACGCAGAACGTGTGCGTACGAGCTCGCCCCAGATTAAGGTTTAGAGATTGATTCCGCCAGGTAGAGCGTCTATGCTATAGTATAGTGTTAGTAGTAGTGTTGGGATTCAGCAAGAATAGGCATGCATGTGTGAAGGTGTCACCTGCTGAGCTATGCATAGGGGTGGAGGATCAGGCGGTTACCCAGCCCAGGGTAGCGTTATAACTTATAACATTAATCCCCCCCTCTGAACGGCCGGATCTTGAGGGCGTGATGGTGCCGTATACGGCTACGTAGGGGTAAAGGTAAAGGGTAAAGGATCGATCAAATATCCAGCAGCCCAGAGTGAGCCTTGCAATATTCCCCCCCCGCTCTGAACGGCTGGATCTTGAGGATGTTGTGACAGTACCGAATACGGCCGTACGTAAAACTACCCCGCTTTGTTTCAATACCTACCTGGGGAACCAGGGAGACATATTTTGTTTTCACGGAGTTTCTGTGAAAGGAACGTTCGAAGTGAGATCGGACCCATGTTCTCGACGATATCACACGTGATGGGGTTGCCTACTCCCTAATAGACTATCACAGACTACTCGGTGATGGGAAAAGGTCGATCGACTACCCAGCCCACGGTAAGCCTTGCACATGCATGCTTGTTGTTGCTTATTTGGATTGCTTTTTTGTAAGCAAAACCAAAACCTTGTTTATTTGATTGTTTTAGCTGCATACATACCTGGTACCTGGTGCATTTCACAGTAGTATATGGTATACTAAACGCCATACAAGTTGGGTATATGAGTTTTGTATGCCCATTGTAAAACATTTTTTTACAAACGAAAAGGGTATGTGTTATGTATTTTATTACTAAATAGTTTACAAAAATATAGTACCAGATATGGGGGTTAGCTTCCGAACGTATAGAAAACAGCAGTAAATGTGCCCCCCACCGCAGACCCACGTACGTATTTTACTTGATCGAGGATAACTTACAAACGGTTTCACCGAAATCCACGAAAAGGAGTGTATATACACGAGAAATGTGTCGAAACAGATCCAAACAGGACGTAAAACGTATGGGGCGATCATAAAAAGAACGAAAGGCAACACAACACCTACAACTTTTCATCTGATTTTGATTGAAAAAGTGCCCAAAAATAACACTTCGCCTTCGCCTAACCGAATGCAGGGCCCAAAAAATACACGATTCGATTCGCCTGCAGCGAAGACGAAAAGAGGGCCCCCCAAAGAAAATACCTTCGACGAATTAGACGCCGCAGCCATGACGGAAGTTGCGGCGCCTATGAGCCAAACGAAGATGTCAGGAGACATGTCACGCAAGGCAACACGTGCGCTGTCAAGGGTGTAGGGCTGAGGTTTCACACTAAAACCTAGTAGCTTGGTGTCAGTCAAGGCATGTCGAGGCAAATTTGCTGTCTGTCAAGGGGTGAACATGCTGTCTCCTGACATATTTGCTATGAGCCGTGTTGCGGCGAGCCGCTCATCGCCTTGCTGCTTCGGCGAATGTTGCCGGAAACTACCATTTCAACCAAGATGTTTCGTCAGCGCAACCACCGTGGTGCAACAGCTGTTAATAGTTGATGCCCCTGGTATATATGTACTCGTAATATATGTACTTACGCGATTAGTCAAGGGAGTGTTGTATGTATGGGTATGTATGGCGGTGGTAAGCGCTTTTCCCTCGGGGTGCTCCGTGCTTTGCATCTCCCATCCATTATTTTACGATACCACTCACCCTCGATGAGGATGATCATGGCAGACCTCTTACATTTCCAGGTGTGTTTTTTTTTTTTTTTTACCAGGTTCTTTGTATGCATGCTTTGCGAGACTTTGCACCTACAGTAACTGCTATCTATCTGGTATGTATATCTTTGCGTCCAACGACTGGACGATCCTATTAATAGTGAGGTACCGCGGGTTAGCCAGCTACCATCAATCAATTAATCATATCGGTTCTGAAACAGAGCTTCTTCCACGACAGGGAATTAGACAACTGAGCGAGGTGTCAACCAACCGGATTACTAAGTACATCAAAAATGGTATAGGCAATAGTTTACCTGGTACATATTCACGAAGATAGATCATATTTGTACGCACGAACACATATGAATGTTTATGATTATCATAGTTTCGACCCCGGGATCTTGAAGCGGCCTCCCCCCGCCCCCTCCCTTCTTCCCGCTGCGCATACGCGCGCCCTCCTGTGGTTGTTAAACAGTGTGCCGCAGGTTTCTTCCTCAGGAGGCACCACTGATTACCGATGTTGTGTGCTTGTGTGGTAAGGTTCGTAGCAACATCCGCGATGATTGATGATTGGTGATGATGCGTTAACCCTTTAGGTAGTGCACTGCTGAGCAGAAAATTGTATCTTCCTCTATCAATAAGTGCCTTGTCTCCACAACAGAGGTGTGTGCAGTCCCAGACGAGTAGGGTTACGCCTGCAGTAGGTACGCAAGGAAGTTTGCAAGCAGTGGTGGTAGTAGTAATGGCGGACGTGTTGCACAGATACAACAGCACAGCAGTAGTAGTAGGTTTCATTCTCTCTGGTCTCGGTTGGTTTTGTTTTTTTGTGGGAATGATTTTTTTCTACAACTGTCCGACTCAATCTCTTCACAAACTGCGATCCGTCATTGAGTACGCCCCCCCCCCCCGCCGTGGGGGCGGGGGGAGCGCATGCATGTTCCCTGTTTTGTACCGGTACTACAAAGGGAAGTGACGAAGAACGGTTAGGCCTGTTCCGTTTGGAGTCTAAAACAGGTATATGCCAGGGATATAATTAGTTGCTGCGCTGTTGCGCTGGCGCAACATTTTGGTAAAAAATGACCGTTTTTCGCAACAGCCGCGAAGGGCCTGGTTGCGCGCGCAACACGCGATTTTGGGCTCGCACCTTTTTGGGCAGCAGACCCGAAGAATTGTGTTGGCCTTTTTTGTTCGCCGAACAAGAAAATTGAAGCACACACAGTTTTACAATTCGCCTTGGGCGAAAAACTTCTGGGCCCCCTTTTTTCAATTCGCCGCACGCGAGTTTTTTAGGCCCTTTTTCTACAGTGGAACAAAAAAGGAATTTAGGTTATGATCCTGATACACGCCTTTTCGAGGTTCGGGAGGAGTTTAAGCACTTGTTATTTGATTTTCGGGCATATATTCGCGAATAGATCGCATTTTTTTCAGCCTGCGGCGGCCCTCCCGAAGGGCACTCCGGGGGTCCTCCCGGGGGGCTCCTGCGGGGGGCTTGCGCGCCTGCGGCGCGCGCAACAGACACCGGACCACTCATTATATCCCTGGTACATGCAGCAGTACATATGCTGGGATGGTACTACAGTGTATGCCAGGTAGAGGTAGAGGTGTAGACGCGTAGACACACGTGCCCAGGTGCGCATATTAAACAACGTGACAAGATGGTGAAAGGTGAAAGACTTGGAAGAAAACGGGAAAAAAAACTACGCAGTAGCATTGAGACTCCAAGCAGTTTGAGCCAAGTGTACGTGTTGTTCATATCTCACTTTAAACCGTTCTTTCTACCGGTCGACACCCAGCACAACAACCAGTGTCCGTGCTGGTTCTTCAATCCTACGAGAGAGATGCAAGCTCTGTGGTCACAAAGCTACGCCACAACAGACAAAGATATTACTGCTGCTGTACATCGTTACGTGATATAATAGTAGACAATGCCATGCCATGTCATCACATAGTGGATATGACAAGCACGACATACGTATTCTATGAAAAACGAAAAAAAAAAAAGAAAAAAAAAAAACAACTCGAAAAACAAAAAGGAAAAATAAAAGAGAAAAAAACTGTCGTGCCACATCCCCGCTCGTGCCTCCCCGCAGGGGATGTGGCAGACACTTGAAAAAAGCATGCTAAAGGAAAAAAACTCCAATCTACTTATTTAGATATATATAAAACTCAAGAATATCGCGATATTTGACATTTAGAGCCAAATTATGTGCCTCACGAGTTTTATGCGGGCGTCGGGTATAGCGATATTTTCGCCATACGTGGTCCGCAACACACAAATATATGCTTGGGGTATTTTTACCCCAAGCATATATTTGTGTTCTCTTTTTTGTTGGCAGAGCCGGATTTGGCAGACAAAATTGGAAACAGCCTGTCCCCTCTACTTGGTCATCCGATCATTACCCTTCCAGCAAGCACCACAACATCAGCAGCGGCAGTGGTGACCGTAACGACTTGGTTGAATGAGTACGGCAGACGGGTGCTCCCTTGGTCGGGGAAAGGCGGATGCACGGGATGTCCCGGTTCAGCGGCACCAGCACATCACCCAGTGCTCTGGCGGGGCGTCTTTCTGTAGGAGTTGCCCCAAACCCATGTCCCCAACACCGCACGCCCCACCTCATCCGTGAACAAGCGGGTAGCGCCAACGCGACCTTTAGTTTTTGGCGGACACGTCTCAGCACGAGCACGAGACGCGCCATCGTCTATGCCAAGAGGCAAATCCATGGTGTACGCGGGCGCTGTAGCCTGCCGAGCTACGTAGAGAAGCAGCTGCAGCAGCAGCAGCGACGTCCTCCAGCCCATGCGATGTTCTACGTGTTTGTGCACTTGCCGCCTATTTTTATTTCACCCATGTTTTATCTCACGTTGTTCTGGCAAGAACCCCGACATTGAGTTTTATATCGAGAGATTTGCGTGTACAAAAATCGCGATATTGAATTCGGCGCAAAGAGTCGGAATATCACCCTCTGTTGAGTTTTATATATGTCTATATTAGCCGAGTAAGACTAAGAACCAAGGGAAAATAAAATGGTTAAGCATAACAAATAACCAAAAAAACAGGTGGAACCCCAGACATAATAACAGCCGTACAACAACTGCAGTTTTCAGTTGTACCTGTTACTATAAACTACTGTACTTCTCGTCAAAGGTACGCTGCCCGTTAGGCCAATCGCGCGACTCGTTTGCTGTTTGTTATTATAAATAAACAATAGTGGTACTTGATTTGAGGGTTACCTGTTTTTCAGTCTATTAATAGAAGGACAAGGTATGTGGGTGTTCTTCACGTTAACCCCTTTCCTACGTATGGCAGTAGTCCCGATTTGGGGACAAATGACTCAATTTTCAAGTAGTTTGTCCCCACACAGGACTGCAAAACTAAGTCGGTTTAACCGGTATTTTTACCCGTCGATATCCAGCACAACCAGTGTTCTTCGTGCCGATTCTTCAATCCTATTAATAGAGAGATACTTGTACACGTGATGTGGTCACAAAACTAAGCCACAGAGATACTACGTTGTCATGCAGTAAGCAGAGTAGAGACAATGTAATTTAGGGTTGGGTGATACCTGTCTTTAGTTGTTGCCTTTTTTGCTTTCAGCACGAAAGATTTCTACGCCGCTTCGTGAGAGATACTGCTGTGTACACCCTATATTCTTGCGCACACTTCATACATACACGTGTTCTATGACCCCCTCCCTGTCGATCCGTTGTTGACGATATATATCGTATATATATATACATATATATTTATATATTTTTTCACGGGGACTGCTGTGGTATAAGAACGAAAAAAAGTGGTCAAATTTCTGGCGCAACAATAATAGAAGAACGGACAAAAAACGTTCGTTAGTCAGCGACGGGTCAACAGGACAGGACAGGAGGAGCTCACAGATCACGTAAAAAACCGGTGCGATGTACGAGTGCCTGCACAGCAGCTGTAACAGCTATTGACATTATAGTAATATCTCAAAAGTGGCCATGATTTTTTACGCTGAATCAGTTATCTTAGACTTGGACCAGTTATAGTGAATCATATTATATGTCTGGTGTATCAACCGGAAATATATATATATATATATATTTTATCGGATTGGTAAAAAATAAAGCTTAAGCTCACCACACTTCCACGTTCCAATTTCGTGTCGTGTGTCAATTTAGCCCACAGCTCCCGTTGCAACATCAGAACAGGCTGCTGTTACCCCTGAAGTTTGGGCTCACTTCTTCAGAATCTGCGCCTGACAGGCTGAACACTCACCTCCTCCCTACACCTTGTTGTTGTCTTGTGCGTCAGATGACTCCCACAACTATTATTATCTGCCTTGGAGGCCACCAGATATATACCTGGTGAACTTTGGATTACAGTAGGTGGTGGGTGGTGGGCCAGTTGCTGCTGTGTTGTGTTGCTGTTGTTGTTTTCTTCACATTAAACAGTTCTTTCTACCCGTCGACATCCAGCACAACCAGTGTCCGTGCCGATTCTTCAATCCTAGAGAGATGTGTGTAGTCCCGTCGACATCCAGCACAACCAGTGTCCGTGAAGATTCTTCTGTTCTAGAGAGATACTCGTACAAGCTTTGAGCCCATAATACTACTACGCCACAAAGATACTTGAGTACATTGTTATGCAGCAGATGCAGAGTAGAGAATGCAATGATAATGTCCTCGTACTGGATACGGCAGACACGACACAAAAAAATATACTGATATGAAAAGAGAGGAAACAAAACGCAAATCTAAAGGGAAAATGGAAAAGAAAGGGGAAAAAGTCTCGTGCCCCTCCGTAGGGGATGTGGTGGACAACACCGAACGCGCTAAAGAAAAAATACCACTACATATATATATACACACAGGGGGCAGTAGACTAAGAACCAGGGTTCTACACTATTTGACCTTGTCGTGGGCATGCCGTGGCATTGCCATGTTACCGCCCATGGCATACCATGGCATCACCACGGCATCCCATGTCGTGGCATAGGATTCCATGGTACACGGTGGGGGTTGCCATGACATGGTATTAATAGTACCATGGCAACCCCCGCGGCTACCGCCATGGCACTCCATGGCAACCCCACGGCATATCATGGCAACCCCCACGGCACCCCAATGTCCACGGCACCTAGGTTAGGGTTGGGGTTAGGGTTAGGGTCCCATGGTATGCCGTGGAGGTCCGTGGAAGGTTCCGTGGTATGCCGTGGAGGTCCGTGGAAGGTTCCGTGGTATGCCGTGGAAGATGCCGCAGAAGGTTTTGCCGCAGGTGGTGCCATTTTTTTTTTTTTTTTTTTTTTTTTTTTTTCATCATCACTTTTACTTTCCAGCCCACTCGTAGGAGGTTTTTACCCTCGACGATCTTCTGGACAAGCCGTGGTCACAGGTGTCGTCCCTTCTCCCCCCCGGTACGTGCCTTTATGTTTAGTCGCGCATAGGGTTCAGCATTCCCACTGCTCGTCGATTTTCATCGAATGTAGCTAACTCACGCTCTCGCGCTTTCCGCTTATGAATTTTTTATGCAAGAAAAAGTCCCTACGAGCATGCACTCGGTGAGATTTGAACCCACGAAATTGATCTTGATAGGCACGCGGACCACCTACCAAGCCACCGGGGACGCCGGCTATACAGTCATGGCATGCCACGGCATGTCGCGAAAAAAGACAATAATGTACATACCGAGGGAAATAACAGGCAAACCCCAATAACAACTCAAAAAAAGAAAAAACCACGATAAAGCTCACAACTAGTTCGAGAAAATGGCTGACACAGGCTGTATACCAGACGGGGGCGCTATTATAACGAATGGTTGATTGGGTCCTAGTGTCTCAGCCTTGGAGCAAGCGTTGCAGGTTAGAGTTACGTGATTCTTGCTCGTGTGCAGCAGTTTTTCTCGGATAAGTGCTCCCCTCTCCCCTCTTTCGTTGTGTATGACTGCTCCATCTACCTCTTGTCTGATTGGCCAATTCTTCCGTACGCACAAAACTCATATTTCCATGTTTCCCATTTCCCCGCTTCCCCGGAGCTCTCCACGCCCGCCACGCCCCCATGAACCAAGTATTGATAGTATCGATGTTAATATTAATAGTAAAGTTTTTTATTTCGAGATATTGTATGATATGTGGCGACGGCATTTTTCTAGGAATATTCTAGTGCAAAGTATAGTGATCATATGAGATGCCGCATACGCTAACTACAATAATACGCACCCTGACAACCTTGATCCTAGAGGAGCTGAAGCGCTCTACGATTAAGACAAAAAAACACGCTCTTTCTCTGCGTTGTTTGTTTCTGGAATATTACGGGGGACCACAGAAAATAGGACCAAACATGTTCCGTACAAATGGGGAAATATATAGGTTTGTTTGTGTACCGCAGGTCCATTTTACTACCAGTATGGTCCCCGCATTACGATAATAGCGCAATAGTAGTGGTCTCTCTTATTGTGACGGTTGAAGTGCTGACTACTATTACGGGGGTCCATAGTTAACGGTACCAAATTTTGTTAGTAAAAAAAGGCAAATATATAGGTTTTTATGTACAACATAGGTCCTATTAACTATGGACCCCCGTAACATTAATATTATTATTAGTGCCTGTCAAGTCGTTTCGCGCAGATGGGATTGTGGCAGGGTGCGAAGTAGGGCCGGTTGCCGCTATAATGCCCATACTGCTGTTTGCTGGCGCATAGCGTTTTACACAAGTTTTTTTTTCTCTTCTAATGTTTTCTCGCCTTCTGTGTCGTTCGTGTTCGGCACGAACATGAGGCGACATTGAGTTGGAAGCGCCACACATCCGCTACATGGGTGGCGTTCAAGGGGTTGAGGGGGGTGACAACGGTATCAGGGAAATCGCGATTGACGAAAGCAGTAAAGAGACGGCAAACTGTAGGGTAGCACGGTGCCAAACCAACCAGTGGGCAGAAACTGCTGTCTACGCTACTCGTACCACGAACTGCTGCGGCTGTCTGGAGGGGGCTTTAGTTGTGAATCGGTTTCCCTGCCCCCTTTCATTTCCTGATCTTACTCTACCGCATTGTCTATACTCTGCTTACTGCTGTACATCATTGCAGTATCTCTGTGGCGTAGTTATGCGACCACAGAATAAGTTGTACCTCTCTAGGATTCGAGAATCGGCACTGACACTGGTTGTGCTGGATGTCGACTACTAATAGTAGAATGAACGGTTCAGTGTTGTGTTGTGTGTTTTTCATATTAAACCGTTATTTCTACTCGTCAACATCCCGACAAAGAACACACATACACACACTCAGCACTGACCGACTGCTGTGTTGTAATATGTTGTGTGTGGGTATCCTTGTTTTTTATTTGTTTTGTATTGATATATTATAATAGTGTTGTCTGTCACATGTCCTTGTTGTTTCCTTCGGGGGGGCACGATGCTTTTTTTTTGTAATTCCATTTGTTTTTGTTCGCTTCTTTCGATTTTTTTGTTCTTTCAACGCATGCTAGAATGCGTTTGTCGTGCCTGTCGTATCGAGTACGATGAAATGGCATTGCATTGTCCACTCTTTGCTTACTCAAAGTACCTCTGGTACTGCTGTAAAGAAAACAACTACAACTGCATAGAAATGGAGTATTTATCATATCAATAGTTATATGCATGTGATGTCAGAGATTAGTTTATTTCTCTTCCCTGTTTGTTTCCTTCGCCCTCGTTTTCTCTCTCCATCCTATTAACAGTCGTAACTCAGATCCGGGGTCATATACGAAGCATGCACACCTTCCCCCTCCCCAACACGGTTCGTGCCTTCGATTTTTCACGAGAAGACTTCAGCCATTTCTTCCCTCCCGCATCGAATTTCTTGAATCTCCCTCGGATAGAAGAAACAGCACGAACAGCACTGGTACTGGATGTTATTGAGTGTGTGTGTTCTTCACATTACTACTGTATGTAGTGTTCTCTCTACCCGTCGACATCCAGCACAACCAGTGTCCGTGCCGACTATTCAATCCTACGAGAGAGATTTTTTTTTCTTGCGCTCGACCCTCTGTGATTTTCATTTTATTTCTTTCTCTTCCTTTCTTCGTTTGATATGGAGTCATGTGGCGTGGGTGGATGACGAGCCTGCTTTGCTGGTTTCGTATTGTCTGACGCCCAGGGTCGGGGCACAGTCGACGGACGCAGGACGGAGACGGCATACAGGGTAGCGAGGTCCCAAGCGGACTAGTAGGGAGAACCTGCCTATGCTACAGTACTTATACCACAAACTGCTGCCGCTACCCGGAGGGTACTCTGTGCTTCGGTTTACCTGTTGTTTTCCCTTGGTTCTTAGTCTCACTCTGTTTAGAGTATGTGTTGTTGTATTTGTTTTTCTTTAGCGCGCGCTTTTTGCACACCCCCTGCGGGGAGGCACAACAGTTTTTTTTTCCTTCTTTCTTTTCTCTCTTTCGATTTGTTTTCTTTTTTTGCGTGTTTTTTTTTTTTTTTTTTTTTACTCTTTCGTTTTCTCTTTTTCATAGAATATGTATGCCGTTCCTGTTATACATATCCAGTATTATGACATGGCATTGCATTGTCTACTGCTGTGCTGACTGCTTACGAAACAATGTACAAAGTATCTCTGTGGCGTAGTTTTGTGACCACTGAGCTTGTTTCTCTCTAGGATTGAATATTCAGCACCGACACTGGTTGTGCTGCATGTCGGGTAGAAAGAAGAACGGTTTGATGTGATTAACACACAGATAAAAGCTCTGTCGTAACAAAACTATCAATACGTTACAGCGATACTACTGCTGTACTTCGTTGTGCAGTAAGTGGACTAGACAATGCAATGCCATGTAACATCTGACATGTAATCATACTGGATACGACAGGCACGAGATGAACATTATTGTAGGAAACCAAAGAAACTAAAAATCTACTAATAGTTTAAAAAAAATAAGAGAAAGGAGTGTCGTGCCCCCCCCCCCTACAGGATGTGTCAGACTATACAGAACGAACTAAAGAAATCCGCCACACCCAATAAGAGCATACAAAACTACGAACCAAGGAAAATAACAGGCAAGCTGATTCACAACAACAAAAAAACGAACGCTTGAAAAGGACCCTTCAGGCAGCCGCAGCAGTTTGTGGTACGAGGTTGTACCTACTACTCGGGCTCGTACTTCTTGCTACCCAGTCTGCCGTCTCCGTCCTGCTTTCGTCAACTGTTAAGGCCTTACCTAATAGCGCCATCGGCAGCACATGGTGGGTTGTTTGTTGCGCGTGAGTTCGAATCTTACGTCCACCATGAAAAGCGCCTCTTGAGAGAAAGTGACTTTGCTGATCATGTCGAGAATCTGAAAAATACTTGAGGATCCCCAGGAATTGGAACCGCGTGTTGTTGACTCGCGTCGACCCGTATATCCTGTCCGTTCCAGGGGGGGGGGGAGTGTTCTAAGGCTTGTGTTGGGCAGGCGATTTGGAATACGAAACAAGCAAAGCAAGCGCGTCATCCTCCCGAGCCACAAGACTCCTGTCATAAGGACGAGAAGGAAAAAAATTGAAAAACAAATAGCGAAAAAGGTGAATCACGGAGGATCAAAGCGCAAAAACTAAAGAAAACGAAAAAAGAAGGAAAGAACACACACCAGGCACTACCATGTGTTGCAGGGGGATAATTTACTGCTGCTGTGTTACGTGAAGAAAAACTGAAAAACTAGAAAGCATACCGTTTGGGCATCATCAGATATCAGATCATCGTCAGTTGTGACACAAAATGTAAATGGATCGTGTTGACCTGCGAAGTCTCCACGGTCATGCGGTCCATGTCACACCCGTCATTGAATGCGGGCACCTAATTGGCTCTTTGGTCTCCTATTGTCGGAAAAATGAATGAAATCTTTAGGGGGGCGTCAGGCGTCAAAGTGCAGGCCCGGTCTTGTTCCCACTAGTTCTCGTCTCAACTACCCCCCCACTTGACGACTTATGCCCCAACACTCTTTCCAGAAGGTATACGCGACGACCCTGCCTACCTACACAAGAAGCAAACGTCGCAACGAGGACGGCTGATCGCCCCTTCATCAAGCGTAGGCAGGTATTATTACCACCACAAGTAGCTGTAGTATTCCTGGGACTCTACTGCTACTGGTTATATATTTTTTGTTTCCGCGAATCGTGATTCCCACCTCGTACCTGGTACCTGGTTGGTATTTGTTAGTAATTACGCTGCTGGTGGTGTGGACGGGGTGGAAACTCTCAGCGCGAGCTTCTTGGCTTGGTTTTTGGGACAACAGACGCAGCGAAGCGAGCAGTAGCACAGCAGCAGCACAGCAGCAGCAAGGTACTCTACAGGAGTGATTCCGCAGTGGAAATAGTGATAGTGGGTTGAGAGAGTTGGCCCGAATAGTCGCCACGCTCCCGAGATATGCATCGATTGGCATCGATACATCGTGGGAGGGTGCTGCTGCTGCACCACCACCGCCGTCTCTTTTTCTTTCGTGTTCAGCAGCGCCTTCGTACGTACAAAATGAAAATACTGCGGTAGGTGCTGTAAATGTTCGCGAGCGAGCTTTGTTGGTTCAATGTGTCCTATAGTATACCTGGCATCAACGATGACCGCTTGCAAGCACCCGGTGTGAAGAAGTGAGGCAGCACAGCAGTGAAAGCTACTCGTACGTTCGTTCGCAATGCTCACGTCTCTCGTACAGCAGTATCTACCTGTCATATATCTATATAGATACATTGGTATTGTATCAGGTATGCCTGAAACATAGTATATATGTATGTACATTATTTGTACAATTAATGTTCAGAAAGCGTGCGAGGGGAAGAGGCGAAAAGGGGGGGAGTACATACCTACACGAGCAATCAGTCTCTCCGTCTGTTAGAAGCGGAAGGAGGAAAGAGGAAAGAGAAACTTTGGTTTTGTTTGTGGTGTTTTTTTGTTGGGCGCGCACGAAGAGCCCATGACGAAATTTTGCTGAAAAATGCAGTGGTCAGTGGTATATTATATTATATATATCTACAGCAGCGGTAGCAATACAGAAAGAAAGAGCAGCCAGCAGCAGCAGCAGGAACTGATCAATGCCAAACTTCATACGTAAATATAACAATGCCGAAGGCAAAACTTTCCGACGCTGTAGGCCTCAAGTCAGGCGGTATCTCATGTTTGCCTTTCCTGACTCGAGCGCGCGCGGCCAGCGGGCGGCGCGCGCGTGCGTCATTCAGCCGATCGCCGTAAAAGCCGACATCAGGCGTTGCTTTATAGAATTGACCTCCGAACCAACCAATTTTGATTCCCGACGGCCAGAGCATGCCCTTCCCGCCCGAGGAACGCCGGACTGATGACTCCCCTGTTTTTGTCGGTTTTTGAATGTTTTTATTTGTTGCCAGTGGACTGTTAATAGTGGAGACTAGTAACTACTCGTATTTTATCAGCCGTATATCCGGTATACTCTTGCATGAGACTCGTAACACATATGATATGCTGGTTGCATTATGATGGATAGGGACAACCATGTTCGGCGAGTAAGCTGCTCAGTCCGCAGGTTGGGATGATGGGATTGCCTTGCCTGTCCATTGGTTGGTCTTCTGACTCACGGTTCACCACACTTTCCTCGCCACGTGTCTTTTGGAGCAACTCATTTGACTACGATCGTATTGATAAAATCAACCACGAAACTACACAAAGCACCAGTGAACGAGCAGTCTCAAGCTTGGTTCTGGAGGTGCTGAGCAGTGAGCGTCCGACGGCGGATGCTGCATCACCAATTCTGCGCTCGCTCGCTCAGCTCTACTCGCCGCGAAAAAGCTGCTCCCGGTGTTTTTGTGTGCAGCAAGCAGTATATACATACTTGTTCGAGCAATGTGTGTGGTATGTCGCACTGGCATATATATTAATACCAGTAGCTTAATCACACTGATGGATAATATTTATATCCGCCTTGATATATACATACCTGGTAGGAGGTACTGATATTAAATAGTACCAGGTATTTGGTACTGGTATATATTAACGTAGTACACGGAGTATATTTTATTATACCGATATCATTTACGTATACCAGTATGTATCGTATTTACACTTTTTGCATTTCATATTTTATGGTGGGGGCGAGAGATGTCCCACCTCCTACCGCCGTCAAACGAAGCGACCCCCTGGTGAAAGCAGCCGCACCAAAAGTTCCCGGCGTCCATATCCATCTGTGATACCGTAATATATTGTGTGCGTACTTTTTCAGGCATTTTCTTTTCATTTTCTTCCCTTTTATTATCTCCGCGCTTCTTTTCTCTTTCTCTTGTCTTACGGGGGTCCATAGTTAATAGGACCTACCTGGTATCGTATACATAAAAAACTATATAATTACGTATTTTTACTATTAATAACAATATTTGGTCCTACTTACTATAATATAGTGACCGGCGTCCCCGGTGGCTTGGTAGGTGGTCGGCGAGCCTATCAAGATCAATTTCGTGAGTTCGAGTCTCACCGAGTGCATGCTCGTAGGGATTTTTTCTTGCTGCATAAAATTGATTAGCGGAAAGCGCGAGAGCGTGAGTTCGCTGTACATTCGATGAAAATCGACGAGCAGTGGGAATGCTGAACCCTATGTGCGATAAAAACTAAAGGCACGTACCGGGGGGGAGAAGGGACGACACCTGTGACCACGGCTTGTCCAGAAGATCGTCGAGGGTAAAACCTCCTACGAGTGGGCTGGAAAGTAAAAGTGATGATGAAAAAAAAAAAAAAAAAAAAAGTCCCCCCCCGTAATATTAAAGTTATATCGTTGTAACGTAGATCCGGGGTCACGTAGCGGGCTCTCCTCCCCCCTCCTCACTGCGCAAGGCTCGTGCCTTCCTGTTTGTCGCGGAGAAGACTTGTGCTCTTTCTTCCGTGGTCGACTCGCGTCGAATTGCGCCTAACCGCGCCACGCGCTCTCAGCAGTTTTGCTTCCTTTCTTTATTTTAGCAAACAAAGAAATTCTCGCCGTATGATATTTAGTAATATCTGGTATGCATTATTAATACAATTAAAAGACAACGGCTGTGAGCTTGAGGACTTGGTCGAAACTCCTCTTTTCTAGCTATGTGATACTAATGATATATACCTGGATCGCGCGTACTACGGGTTTTATATGGCCTCATATGCAAGACGTACATGTCATACCACAGGTCAGGTACTACTGCTGTACATGGTCCTGTGGTCGAGCTACGATGAAACGCCAGGGGAGCTTGCGTAAACTATACCTCTTCCCTTGCATGTTGCATTTATTTATAAGGTTAAAAAAACAGCATATATGTGCTGCTCGTCTGCGTATGAATATATATGTACAGCAGCAGTAGCGTACGTGTGTACGTAGGGTAGGTATATGTACAGCAGTATACGCACCTGGTACTAATTTGAACACACCCATACGTACGTACTCGTGCCTGGAATACAATTGTTATTTATTTACTATTAATATTAAATCTCAAATGATCTAGATTAGCAAGCAGTGTTCTGCGTCTCAACTAAAAAATCTCAACTAGAAAGTCAGATGCCCTTTGATTTTACATCAATAGATTTTTTTCAATCAATCTTGATTCGACTTTTGTTTGATTTGTCGATTTAGCTCAGCCTCAGTCGAGTTTTCGATCACTACCAGTGCTGTATTATTTCGTCGATTTCTCTGAGGGGTTTTTTTTCCGTTGTTTTGCCTCTGAGCCGTCCGCATGGCGCTCTCCCCACCATGCCGTGCCCCCACACGATCATACGAAGTCTCTGGCTTGTCGTTTGACGTGTCCTGCGCACGTTACACCTGCTGTCTGGCACTGCTAAACTACTACCAGGTACCAGGTATATTTTATTTACTAGTCCTCAGTATCTAGCTGTCTTCTGGTGTTGGCCCACCCTGCAAAACTCTGCGTTTGCCACTATTCATACCTAGCAAAGACTACTGCTGATCTACTTCGTATACAATATGAGTGCTCGTCTTCATTGCTGTTCGTTGGTAGAGTAGGCCAACTCACGAGCACCATCACCACGATACTACGGACCCCGCGCACGGACAAACCACGTTAGCACAGTTTGTTCTTCAGAGCATCGTGCAGGAAAAGGACATCGGCGGCCATCTCTCTCTCCACTCAAGCGATTGCGCTTCTTCGTGTTTCCTTCTCCTGACAACGGACGTTCCGATGCAGCGGACGATGCTTTTCACTATTTGTGGGATACTTGCGGGCCAACTTGGCGACGCTAGGAAACGTGCTTTACCTTCCTGCCCACCACTGCACTTGAGGGGGGCGCTGATGATTTTCACACGGTTTTGCTTTTGGTTCCGGCAAACGAACCATATCCTTCACCGAAGAGCGGCCATTGTCTTACGTGCAGGGGGGGGGGGGGGGGGGGGGGGGTGCATCAAGCAAGGTGTCTGGCTTGTTTCCCTTCCTGCCAACAGATGCATGAGGGGCATTTCATCTGACCCCCCCCCTCATCCTGTACCATATCATACAAATGTGGGGGTCCTCTTATCCTTCTCCCCTTGCAGCAGTAGGTTGGTCGGGTTACTCATTCGCAGCGTTGTTGGTTCCGCGTAGTAGCCCACGTGTGTCCTACGTAGCAGGCCCTGCGGCTACTGATTCGTCCGTGGGCACACGGCCAGCTACTACTGTAGATACCTTTCTCAGCTCTTTGCAGGTTCCATCAAGATGCAAGAAAAAACGAATATCGGTGATTTGCATCATCTCAACCGCCAAAATGAGTCAATGTAACTGGGGTTCCGTTTTGGGGACAAACTACCTCGAAATTGACTGGCTTGTGCCCATAACGGGACTCTGCGGTTCTAAAAGGGTGAGAGCAATCTCGATCGAGATCTCGATTAGCTTCTAGCCCGAAAATAAAATCTCGGGGCAACGTGGTTCTCAGGTTTAAGACGCATTATTACTAATTGCGTCCCTCTCTTGCGTAAGTTTGCAACCCGTCCACAACGCAATCCCTTGTGCCCAGCAGCAGCATGTTTGACACTGTCATCATGCCGGCCCCACAGCCTTGTTGCAGAAGGATTCATATATACCTGGTACCTCAGCAGTACCATCATTTATTTATACCTGGTATGTACAGAATACAGACAGAGTATGTACCGAAAGAGTATATAGACTACGAATGCCAATAAAAAACAAATAATAATAATTAATAATAATAATAATAATAATAATAATAATGCTGTAATAATATCACTACCAGAATACTATTAATAAAATATTGCAAATATTGCAAAGTTGAGTATCAACTATCTAATCAGTCCAACTCACAGCTGACGTATTTCAAAATTTATAAAATATATACGTGATGAGAGTAATGAAAATAATTATTATAATAATAATTGCAATGATGATGGATGACAATATATATTGATACCTTGGCATTATAATATATTATATTGTATTGGGCTATGAATCGGCTGTGTTTATGTCAAGCGGGAAGCGCGAAAGCGTCAGTTGGCTACATTCGATGAAAATCGACAAGCAGTGGGAATGCTGAACCCTATGCGCGACAAAAAATAAAGGCACGTACCGGGGGGGAGAAGGGACGACACACACCTGTGACCACGGCTTGTCCAGAACATCGTCGAGGGTAAAACCTCCTATTATACGAGTGGGCTGGAAAGTAAAAGTGATGGATAAAAAGAAAAAAAAAAAAAAAATGTACCCTTCCTTCTCATTTTTTACCGCACGGACACTGGTTGTATTGGATGTCGACGGGTCGAAAGAACGGTATGTATGATGTGGTTCACACAAGTGTGGGCGCGTACACAGAGCGGTGAAGAAATCAGCACTACAGCAGTATTCATACCGCCATACGTACTGCTGCAGTATGTGTACCAGGTATTTTACAGAACAAAGAATATCCACAGCCACCGCCTTAGAAAACTTCTCCCCCCCCCCCCCCCCCACGTGAGTACACCGTTTACACCCGTTTCGATCTCCATCACCGCAAGTACGTCAAATACCACATCACCTTGTACGGAGGTGAGTCTACAGCAGTACAAACAGCATCAAACATCAAACACCATTCTTTTCACCACCACCTGGTGATTAGCCTGGTGTGGTGGATACGATTCACCCACAATACTGCTGTGCTACAATACTACTCCTACTATCGTGTGCTGAGCCCAACCACCGGCGCAAAGCCTCAACCACCGGCGCCGGCCTCAGGTTTGCGGTAATCACGGAATTTGTCGGTGTAATGGTATTAAGAGCAGTATATCTCGAAAACAAGCGGTAGTCAACTACAACTATTAATAGTAATGTATTGTCGTTCGGGGCGTTGGCTAGAAACGAAGGTTTCGTATGACTACCGGTATGGCAGCGACTATTACGGAGGACCATAGTAAATGGGACCAAACATTATTTTTTATAAAGACGGCAATATATAGGTTTTTGTGTGTACCGTAGGTGCTGCTTACTATGGCCCTCCGTAGTACCACATTACCACTTGTTACGGTGGTTTTTTAGCGAGGCAAGGAAGGGCCTCCGAGACGCAATACACCATTGAATTCTGTTGAACGCTCAACCCTTTTAGTACTGCACTCCCGTTTCGGGGACAAACCAGTCAAATTCTAAGTAATTTGTCCCCAAAATGAGACTGCGGTTCTAACAGGGTTAAGGTATGGCTGGTGGTCGTACCCGTGACCAGGGCATGCACTAGTGAGTATTTAAGTTTCCGGCAAGTGTTCCATGAAGTGCAAAGCGAGCTGGAAAGAAAGCGTGTTGCGCTCACCCGTCGCCCGAAAACCGCTATATAAAGTGTGTTTGAACATCTAGAAGAGCATTTTTTCCCGACCACGGCTAAAGCTAAAAAAGGTGTCTCAATTATATTTCTCGCCTCCCGCGGGAAACACGCCCAACAAAACCTCCTGTGGAGCTGGCTGCCTGCGCGCGACACGCCTTCCAACACCTGTTGCTCTAAACAGCGATGAATCCCAACTCGGAACTTGCGCCAGCGCAACAGCCACAGCATGGCTTACTGGGTGACCGTTCTGCGGCAGTGCAGATAGGCGGGGATCTTTGCTGTCATCTCCGGTTTCAGGCGTGGGCGTTACCATCACCGGCATTCTTTCGTGGGAGTGGAAAAACAGGCTTGGATTCCAGATCAAAACCTCTCACATGTTGCTGCTGCAGCACGCCTTGTTATCACACCCCGTTGTTGTCGGTGTCACTTCCCTTGTCGACCCCCGTGCTACTGCACCCTCTTGTCATTACGCCATCTGCAGCCTGGCCGAGATTTATTGACGCTCCTTACCAAGCGTTACTACCGTTAGCACACCCCCTCGTTGCCACCCCCCCCACCCGTTACCACACCCCCAAGTGCGGAGCTCACGTTCATGTCGCTTTTCACCGCGAATGTATTCCATAGCAGACACCCCCAACAACAGCACACCCGGTCGTGATATTTTTATATCGGTAGGTCAGCATGTTATCAACGGGGCGTGTTTTCTTCCGCTTTCACACGGTAGTTGCACGCGTTCGTATCGTCGGTTTGCAGGTCCACCTGCGGCGATGTCTCCAAATAAATCCTTTCGACGCCTCACCACCACACTGCGTGTCTGTGTGTTTGTGTCCCTGCTGTTCGAAAGGAATCAATTATTTAACGTATTTCTTTTAATTTTGTTGCGCATGTACTCGTATAGCAGCACCAGCAGCAGCAGTGCCGCCCGATAAACCCTTCGTCATACATAGCATACGTTGGACTCACAGCAAGCAGTCATTACGTTCACGCCTCCGACTCACAGTTACGAGTAGTACCTGATGAGTGTGGCCACTTTAGCGGCACTTGCGATCAGACATTGACTATACACCTGTTATATGGTATATATGTGCATTTGAGCTCCAGGCTGCAATAACAACGCTACAAGTTGTAGTAGGTGATCGCGTGTAGGCTACCAGCGGCAGGGAGAGAAAGCATGCTAGTCCTGTTCGTACATGCAGCTATTAGTAGTAGTACACGGCATGTGTAAATAACTCGCAGATTTTCAGGCTTCGTTTTTTGTAATTCAGAATATGCGGCTATTAATAAGTATTTGTGCTCAGCGAGGAAGGCCACTCTTTATTTTACCCTATATAATGGCCTCTGCGGAGCCTACGCTCAAAGTTGCCATTGCTATAAGCCGCGAGCCTCAGCCAAAAATAGGGATTTATATACTGCGGTATTCCGTAGAATACGAATTTGTTTTCATGGTTTCCTTGCTACGAACAAGGTCGGTTTTGTTAGGGTCGATCTTGACGAGGACTGTTTTTTCAAGTATTCTTCGGGTTTTTCCCACAGGAAAATACCGAAATTTCGGGAAAGTACCGAAAAAAACAGAAAAACACTCCTCGTTAAGATCGACCCTCAGTGTTGAGTACTTCGCTTCAAGCAGTAAGCTGTAGTAGCCCACCGTGTCTCTGGTTGGTAACATAGTCGCCGTGGTCAGTGGTCAGTAGGATATCGCGCTACTCAGTTATATACTTCGGGCGTGCGGCGATGCGCTCTGGCGCACTGTTTTCGCGACAATTCCGCTTAGCGCACTATGTGCTAAAGTCATTGCGGCTCGCCGCGTGTCCGTTTTTAGGTGCCACACTTTTTTTTTTTTTTCTTCTTGTTCCTTTTAGCCGTACTGTAGTTTTTTTTTTTTTTCCCCTTTAGTCATTCCTCCGTAGGCGAAAATAGGGTTCGTCTCCGACTATGGTGACGGCGAGACTCTGTCCCAACGTACTCTATTAATGGTACAACTGCTGTGTTTCTCTCATGCGTGTCAAGTGGACGAGGAAGCTTGGGTGTTCGAACGATGTTCGCCCAGAGCCAAGTGCTCGTCCACGACCTCTTGAACTTAGGTGTTGTTTTTTTTTTTCGATGTCGATTTTTTTTTTTTTCTAATACTACGTGAGGATAAAAGGAGCGCATAAGACGCACATGGTTTAGAGTATATTCACGCATTGTTTACGATTATAATGTCCAATTTTTTTGTCTCAGGGCGGCCTCCGAGGAGCCTCCAGAAGCCCTCCGGTGGGCTTTCCACGGCACGGCTTCACGCACCACGTTCCGCCGCCCAAGCGTAGTCCCGGTGGCTACTTGAATCATGGACATAAAACACAGGATTATGCGGTCTATCCATACATGGCTACGTCGTAGTACAGAAAAGCGGCGTAATGAATAAGAACCCTCCAAGAAAAATATCCCGGTACGTAGACGTTCGTCTGTTGTCGGAGAAATACCACTGAACAACGCGCGCGAGAAAACGTCGAGGAACGGTCACGAGCATCTCAGGAACGTTGCTGTCGGTAGGGCCGTCCAGTGGCCCGGTACATAGAGCGTGCTTCGTGCTTAGAGGGGCACCCCCATGCTCGCGCTCACTTTTCTCCCTTCCTCCATCGACCTGATAGCGCCATTTCAACATGATCAACGTTATGTTCTGTTATTATTCGTGACTGGTGAGGCAAAGCACAGGCTAAGCGCGAAGCACGAGGAGGCTGCTTTTTTGTATTTTGAATGAGGTACGGTCAAGCGCGAAGCCCAAGGCCGCTGTATATCACTGCTTGAAAAAACATCTCCATGCTGGTAGTGGGGTGTGTAATGCGTACTGGGTGCCATAGTGTTGGATATCAGAGCGAACACGGAATCGATGCCGCTCCGATGCGGGCCTACAAAACAGAGCCAGTAATCAATATACAGCCCGATAGATATCTTCTTCATATAAGCAAAGATGTCGGGAGACAGCACTTTTACCCCTTGACAGTCAGAAGCCGGGGACGCTAAGGAAAATCCCCGCTCTTCCGGAAACGCCTGAATATATTGTCGAAAGGAATTAGCTTTCCCGTATTTGTGTTTTATTTCGGAATTCTGATACATTTCCGAGTCCGAACTACAGAAAAAATGCAATTGAATGGCAGAAGCTCGATATTTCAAAATTAGTTCCATATAAAATGAATGAAACAGCCGAACGTGGAAATAAAAACTAGGGGTTTCCACGCATGTAGTGAGGTTATTTCTGCCAGGGGGGGGCAGGGGACGTATGTCTAGACAGATGGATTTGCTTTGACGGACAGACAGCTTGACACTGACATGTCTCCCGACATGACATGTTTACATACAAGAGCTGCATTTCCTGTATGAAGGCATGTAAAACCCGTAGTACGCGCGATCGAAGTATCACACGCAGTTTGCAAAGATGAGATTTTGGCCAAATCCTCGATCTCAAAGCTAGCTGAGGTTTTTTATTTTATACATATGTCGCATCGAATGGGACCGGATCGCTAAAATGTCCGATGCTGATATAATTAAAACGGTATTCGAAGCGGAACGAAGGAAATGCAGTTCATCCTGATACTGCCGAGGACTACGTACGTTTATGTAGCCTGGTATGCGTTGTGTTTTCTGAGGCCACATCTCGCCGAATTATTCACCTTGGACATTTTCAACAGAAGTAAAGGGGAGGGACAGCAGTAGAGCGATATTCCCGCCGCGCTACGTGAAATGATTTCGTTTTATCGGATATCGAGACCACTTATTTTCCGTTTTTTTGTTACGGGGCACTATTTCCGATATACCGGAAGTTTGTTCCGATACGATGTTCAGCTCTCTCATGTATTAACAGGAGTGCAATTACTTCCCCTGATAGTCTGCCTATCTGTGTCGTTTGATTCTGCCGTCTCATCATTTATTGCGAGGCCTATACACTGCGTATGACGCGAAATTGACTACAGCAGTATGAGTAGTTTAACCCGGTGCCAATAGAACCGGACGAACTTTCGCTAACTCGTGGAGCTGGTTTCAATGCATGTCGTCTCGGGTTGGCAGCGATGACCCCACTGCAGTCAGAAGCTTCGTATGATGCATCGTCCCCCCCGGAAACTGCCGTGTGTGGTACATATGTTTTATCAATATCGTCTGCCTCCTCCCCTTTTTTTTATGCACGTTGATTAAAAATAGTCTCGAATGAATCCAATACATGTATCCACCTGCCTCGTAAATACAATCCGCAGTACGCACGATCTCATTGTCACACACGTGTTGGAAACATGAGCTTCGACGTAATAATCGAAATCGGAGTACTATTTTTTTTTATTATCGTGTCCGCTTGTTGCCAAAAAACAATGCACATTAATTCAAAGTCACAACTAATTAATAATAATTGCATATCTCCGCGATTGAGCTTCGTTCGTGGAATTTGGTCCTCGCACGCCCCATACGTATATATATATATATGTTTTTTTTTCTTTAAAATGTCGACACGTATCACTAGCATTTAATGCTGCTCGGTAGCAGTAATATTAATGGCGATGGCTTCCGAATAAATATGAAACGGTATTACAAGGTATGAAATACAGACCGGAAAAAAATGCCCACTCGTGACAAACTATTATTAAGTGCAACCTCGATTTTTTTTGTATTTTGTTAAATAAAGACACACCCACTCCTTGAATTCTGCAGCATCTCGAGCAGATTATTATTACGGGGGTCCATAGTTAACAGGACTAAATATTGTTAGTAAAAATGCCTAAATATATAGTTTTTTTATGTATGTCATAGGTCCTGTTAACTATAGACCCCCGTAATATATATTTCTCATCTGTATACGGACTGCTGTGTTTCCCGCACAAGACGATATAAAACCCGTAGTATGCGCGATCGAAGCATCACTATTAATACTACGGGAGACCATAATAAATAGGACCTGCCATATGCACAAAAATCTATATAATTACCTATATTTTTACCTACAATATTTGGTCTTATCTACTATGACCCTCCGTAATAGTATGACACGCAGCTAGAAAAGATGAGTTTCGACCGAATCCTCGAACTCGCATCTGTTGTTTTTTATTTTGTAAATACTTGAATAGTTTTTGTTCAATTCCTCCTCTTGGTGTGTTCTGTAAACATTTCAGTAACATGTTGTTATTTCGAACGCGCACGTCCTATTTGCGACTAACATGTTGTGCGCCCATACACACCAGTGTTCCCACGGGACAATCGCAGCCGAATTCACTATGATCCGTAATGGTAAAAGTGTGGGTATCACAAGGACGACAAGAAACCCGAAGGAAGGACAATGCGAGACACGGAAATCACATGGAGAGAAGGGCAGACAGACATGGAGTAAGATTATTGTAATCTTGTGCCGCAGCAGAGAGGTCTCGTTGATCCCATACTTTTTCACGGGTTCAAGCGACTACTATTAATAAATGCTGCCATGAATAACTACATGAATATCCTTGGAAGCGAGAACAACGAAGGAAGTGCGTCCCCGAGGTGTGGGAAAGCCTGCTGGCTCCGCAGAAAAAGCGAGACGATGACATTTCCTCGTCCATACAGCAGCACGAGACAGAAGGGAACGGTTAGAAAGAAAAAACCATCCCGCCCGCTCATCGCTGTGGACGAGAGACGACAACATCAGTTTCATATTTTTTTCCCCCGGACCAAGTAGTCTCTGCTGTCCAAAAGATGCGTTAATTTACATCGAATCAAGGCGGGGGTAGTAGCCCCGGGTGAGTGTCTCCGGTTGATCGCAGCCGAGAGGCCTGATGGATCCCAAACTATATACTTGAAGTACGAAGTAAAGCCACGGCAAAATGTAAAAAACAACATTCTACTCCGCTACTGTACGAACACATGCATACCTGGTATGTACATGAGCGTTGTCACATAGTAACGGATAAATATTTGCGCTGGACTTTTGTCGAGGGGGGTATTAAAAAATGCTCTTGATACCTTGTCTTCATGCTGTATAAATATATCTGAAGTACGGGACATGGAACCAGGTTATACATTAGCACAAGGGGGGCTTCGCATAGGCGGGCTGACGCCCGCCTGCGACTCCGCGCATGCCCGTAATGGGCCATGAGATGTGTTTTATGAATTTGAGCCGAGGCCGCGCAAAGGGCGACTGTACTGCAAACGTGTGTATTGAAGTATGTTCGTTAGTAAAAAACACTTTGACAGTAAGTACTGCTGCTGCTGCTATTAATAGTACTAGTACTACTAATACTACTGATTGTGTGAAGAACAACCTCGGGTGGCAAGTGCACGACAACGAACAGCAGCAAGCAGCAGCAGCAGCAGCAGCAGCAACAGCAACAGCAATGTATAAGTACACAGAGCGCAGCATCAGCAGCAGCACTCTGTATACACACATGAACATGTATATAGTCCCGAGATAACTATTCTTGTAGCACTGCTGTTGATAATACAGCAGTAATAGCTGTTAATAATAGTACCGGTACTACAGCAGTACTCACACTGGTATGTTACAAACAGCAAAATATCACATGTTTTCACTTGCTTTCGCAGTGGTATTCTGGGTATTTTTAGCTTGGATTCTAAAACTGCACGTTGCGGTCATGATAAAGCGTCTCACTGAAGGAAACTCAAATAGAGGTCCGAGCGCTGCTCAGTTCTGGAACGTCATAAATATATGGTGCCAAAAAAGTGTCAGAATGAATGGTACACGAGAAAAATATCAAGGGATTTCCGGTAGTATGTGATTCGTCGACCTGAAATGCAAAGGGAAATAGAGCTACCTGCTGAAACGCCTAATTTCTTGATACAGCAGTAGTTAGACTTGGACTTGCACTCCTTCGGTATGTACTTATTCGTGTACTATTAATACGCATCCGATGGACACTGCTATTATTATAGTGATGCTACTGCTGTAGTACTACTTCTATGTGCAAGATGCACGGGATTGAGGCACGACTTGTAAAGGAAAAGGAGAGAAACGAAGGGGGGAAGATACCAAATGAGATGAAAAATGAACAGAAAAAGGAGCAGATTACAAAAAGTCGGGAACCGTTTCGAGTGTAACTTGTTGTGTGCTGTTCCAAAGATGCTCATGCGTTTTGGTTCATCTTCTTTTGGCTAAAATAACTCATTCCGACAGCACCGACGTGGCACTTTTTGGTTGATTGCGTGAGTGGGAGTACAAAGTGGATTCAGCACGGAACTGTGGCTTGTGGAAACACGCGACGAGACAGGGCTGCTGCCTTCAGCTGGCCAGCGATTGCTGGGCCGAAAATTTCGTATTTTCTCGAGGGGTTACAGTACCAAGCTCAGCAAAGAATGCATGAAGCGGAATGAGCCGGACACGGTGCGAGCAGCGTGCGCGCAACGTCAACACCATGCGCATCCCAAAGACACACTTGAACATCGAAGCAGCTACGAGCTGGTTCCAGCAAGTACAAAATTTCACGTTCGGACAATCAAAACAAGAATACGTCGAATTTTGCGACACTGAACATCTCTTCATGACTGCATGGCCAAGGGGGATATATATGTCGGTCAAGATGTTTTTGGCGTGCGAGTTGTAGTTTGAGAGATAGGGAAATCCTTCGTGATTCTTGGGGAGGCGTTATTTCATACCTATTAGTGAGAATTTCCGTCCTATTGTAAATTCAATACACAATGCGTATTCGGGCCATATTATATGGTACCTGGCATCGGTCAACATGCGAAGTTTTGGACACTAATAATAATCGTGGAATGATCGCAATCACATCGGGTTTTTTTTTTTTTTTTTTTTTTTTTTTTTTTCATCATCACTTTCACTTTCCAGCCTAATTCGTGAGAGGTTTAACCCTCGACGACCTTCTGGACAAGCCGTGGTCACAGGTGTCTTCCCTTCTCCCCCCGGGTACGTGCCTTTAGTTTTTTTCGCGCATAGGGTTCAGCATTCCCACTGCTCGTCGATTTTCATCGAATGTAGCTAACTCACGCTCTCGCGCTTTCCGCTAATCAATCTCTTTTTATCCAAGAAAAAGCCCCTACGAGCATGCACTCGGTGAGGCTTGAACCCACGTAATTGATCTTGATAGGCACGCGGACCACTTACCAAGCCACCGGGGACGCCGTCTTATCCAGAAGGTCACTTACCGTATAATCAAGATAACAAAACACCCACCTCCTGGGACGAACTTGAGACCCGGTTTCCTCCAAAACATAAGGAGCACACTATTAATACTAAAAATGGTGGCTTTGAAAATATTTCATCGGAAAAGGTTGCATTTTGACGCATCGCTAGTCGCATTCAGTATACGCCTCTCTGTCGAGAAACCCAGCCTTGAGAATCGTCCGCGGAGGTGTGTTATCTTGCGTGTTATACAGATATTTTTATCCGTGAGGCATGTGGTGAAACGCCTACCAAGGTGTTATTCATAGAACAATGTATTTGAGCAAATTTAGAACCTTATTAGCAGAGAAGTTGCCCTTCCTGGAAAACATTTTTGCACGAGGTTTATTGTTAGCTGGAAATGAAATTTGGCGTGGTTGTTCTTCATGAGAATACTTGAATATGAAAAGTGAACAGAGCGAAACTCAGGGCTGGCCATTTTTTTTATTTTTTTGTTTGTCCGCCAGTTTTTAGGTCGGCGTTGCCGAAAAAACTTAATAGTTGGTAACAGCACGCCTTAAGAACGAAAAACGAAATCACTGAAGGCCAGACCTGTTTTTTTTTCATGTTGACGTGAAAAATCTTGCCGAAATTCGTTTGCATACTCTAAAAAACTGTCGTGCGAAAAAAATGAAGACGAAATGTTTCGCCTCTGGCCGAAACCAGTTCGTATGTGAACAAAGAACCCCCAAAGCAACCAAAACAAGAAAGCCTCGTATGTACAGCAGTTGCGCTACCCGGGAACAAAATTAATATACGCATGATACGTACAATGATACGGACGTACATATCGTCGATCATTCCATCATACGGCTTCTTCCGAACGGCTGCGACCGGCAAAATCATCCCTCTTCAGCTAAGTACTGGTTGTGCCAGTATACAGCAGTTAGTAGCATACCGGTAGTTAGTATATAAAAAGACAATTCCTATTTCAGTAGTCTTTCGTGTCTGCAATTGATTGGAGAAGCTGTGTGTTAATTGGACTTGTCTTCACAATTGGTTTTTTTGGCGACTGCCTATTATTGGAATTGTCCATACAATTGATTTAGGCGATTGCCCATTTATTGAAAATTGTCCACACAATAGATTTCGGCGATTTTTCACTAATTGAAATTGGCCGGACAATTGATTTCGGCGATTGATTGTCTATGAGTTATTAATAGAATTGTCAAGAAAATTGATTGCGAACACTTACGTTTGATTGTCTATGAGTTATTAATAGAATTGTCAAGAAAATTGATTGCGAACACTTACGTATTAATGGTTTTGTGAGCAATAGGTTTCGAGTGTTGTCCATGAATTGGAATTGTATGAACAGTAGTTGATTGAGGAGACTGCTGATCAATTGGAATTTTCCAGCGAATTGAGTTCGAGTGCTGGTCCAATAAGTGGAATTGTCCAGACAGTTCATTTCAGGTGGTGTCCACTAATAGAAACTGTCCATGCCATTGATTTCGGGAGCTGAACTATTGATTTCGGCTGCTGCCTATTAAATGGAATTGTCGGAAAAATTTATTTCGGTTACTGTGAATTAAATAGAACTGCTGTCCAAGCGGGCTTCGGCGATAAGAAATTAATTGGAATTCTCCGCACAATTCATTTGACATGCCGCCCGAAAAATCAATTGCTCGATAAATGTCATGGCCGTGTATCTATGTTTTGTAATATTATGGGCACTCCCCATATAATTGATACTACTCATGATATGGCAACAATGACGCACCGTGCAAATGATTGGGTCTACATGGAAGCTCCCGATCCTGTTGTAGAGGCAATACTAGCATGGTATTGCTGTGTACTGACCAAATCAACTGTAGTTCTACAAGTAGCTGCCAGGGTTTCAAATATCACAGCCCTCATGACAATTTCAAAGAGTAGAGCGAGTCTGAAACCAATTGTCCGGACAATTCTAATGAATAGACGGTCTCCCAAATCATTTGCCCCGACAAGGCTAATTCATGTGAATCACCCGAGAGCAATTGTTCAAGTAATTCCAAGTAGTAGACAGCCTGTGAAATCATTTGTCAACACAATTTCAATCAATAGGCAAGTCTCCGAAATAATAAGTTGTCTGGACAATTCAACTATTTTAAAGCGCCAAACATCATTTGTTCAGACAATTCCAATTAATGGACAGTCTCTGAAATCTAGTGAGGGCAGTTTCGTTTGATAGAGGGTCTCCTAAATTATTGTCCAAACAATTCCAATCGTTGGACAGTATCAGATATCAATTGTTCAACGCATTCCAATTTAGTTAAGTCGCTCAAGTCAATTGTTCGAACAAATCCAATTCTATTTAATAGACAGTATCCAAGATCAATTGTCTAAACACTTTCAATTGCTATTATAGACGGTCTTTGGCATCACTTACTCGGACAATTCCAATTAATAGACAGCTGCGTGACTCTGCTATAGGGGCAGTGGTCTATTGACAAGTCTATCATCGCAGAAACGGACGGGACACCTCAACTTTAGGTTTGTATTCTATGTCCGTACGTAGGACGTTTTGATGCCGCCTAGCCCATGTGTTCACGTGTAAATCTTCATAAAAACGTTCCCGAAACAAAATAATCTGCATGCAATGATATTTTGAAAAGTACGGGCGATTGATTTAGGAGACTGTCTGTCCACCAATGACATTGTCTAAAGGAGCGATTTGGGAGTTTTTGTATCGGTTGCAGTTGGCCGGACAATGGATTTGGTAAACTGTCTATTGGTTGGGATTGCCCGGACAATTGATTTAGAAGGCGGTCTGCTAATTGAAATTGTCCGCACAATTGATTTTGGAGACTGAATAAATTGGAACTGTCGGACTGATTTATCTGGGAGACTGTCTATTAATTGGAATTGTCGGGACATTTAATTTTGGCGGCAGTCTATTAGTTTAAAGTGTCCCGATACTTGATTCGGGGGGCCGTCTCTTGATTGGAATTATCGAGACAACTACTGTTGTAGGGGATGGTCTATCAATTCAAATTGGCTGGACAATTTATTCAGGAGAAGGTCCATTAATTGGAATTGTCCGGACCATTCATTACGGAGACTGCCTACAAAATGGAATTGCCTGGACAACCTGGACAACAGGCCCAGGGAGGGGTCGCTAATAGAAATTGACTGGACAAAAGAGCTCGACGCGTTTCAGTCAACTAGAATTAGAGACCGCAATAGACAGTCCATTGCAATAGGACGCTATTAATAGACGATTGTACTGTTGTCTACTGTACAGTGTGTGATTTTATATATGTATATATATATATTTACAGCAGCAGAGTATTAATAGTAGTCATAGTGTCATATAGCCGTTTTTTTACATAGACCCGACAGATCCCCCAAACCAATTGATTGATTATCTGCCCGTGTGTGCCCCCACCTTCACCATACTTTTCATATTTATAGTGTTTATGTTGATCCAATCTATCATGACTTCAAATATATCTGAATTTTTCCGGGAGTTGCGATACAATTTTGTGGCCGACCAGTCGCTTTACTCTTTCAACCCCCAGAAAGAAAAGGGTACTGTAACAGGAGAATAGGGTGCCTAGTGGGACCTTCCGTCGGTTGGATAGACTCTCCTGTTTGGCTATTCGGAGGGCACACGTCCGGTTGGAATGACGTCGGTGTAAGACCAGGGGGGCAAGCAAGAACAGACAGAGTAGAGCCAGCTTGGGGGCACAGGTTGCAGAATCTTGCCCTGGAGGCAAATCAATCATGCGTTGGGTGGGCTGATGTTGTGTTTTCTCGAATAGTTACACATTTAATACCTCGAAAAAAATCCTGCGAACCCCCGTTGAAACCCTTCCACGTATCGGACAGGTCATCTGCAGATCACGATGTAGACCTTTCAGGGCAGATACATACATTCCTGTTCTGTGTGATCTGTAAAATTGCCGAGTGGGAGCCGTATGACCTGCATGATCTAGGACATGTTTCCTGGGTTGGATCCGTCCTACCAATACAGATGCTGCACAGCATCTGATAACGGCAGGTTAGGATCTAGATGATTTACCTCCAGTTGATCTGTCCCAGGTGTGGACCCCTCGTAACCCTCGTCGTAGCCATATAGTAGATATTAATTGTCCAGGCAGCAAAGAGGGTTATTAATAGTAACAGTGATGGGTTCGGGCATGGGTTTTGTTTTGTACCGTTGGTTCGAATGACCCATCTCCCGACAACAATACTCGAACCACACCGGAATGCACACAACACTGCCCCTTTTCTGTATCTTATTCAACGTATATTCACTAATGGATGTTGTTTGAAGAAACTATTGATCCTGAAAGTATCATACGTACAACAATCGAGCAGTTAGAAGAGCACCTTCATTATGATATGAAATGGTATCATAACCTGGTAAAACACATTACACGCACTCCAATGCTATTAATACAACTTGCCAGTTGCTGAAGCGTCATTGCTATGTCGTGCTGTTCGGCATCGATGGAGCCACACGCCTGAATCCAGGCAGGAATCAATGCCAGCGAATAGCTAGCAATGGTGTTACCATCAGAGAGTGCCAAACATATATTTTGTCACGAGGGTATATAAATATATTCCGAATACCAGTACGTTGTTCATGATATCACCAGTGCCCTATTACCCCAACCTCCAACCCACATCCTACCCAAAGGTAGGTATGTTCGGGGGGGGGGGACGACACGGCAGTTTTGTTCTATGAGCCATCCCAGGCAGGAGGAGAGGGCTATGCGAACACCAAGTGAACAAAATTCTAGAAAGAAACGTCATTTTGTTTCGGTCGTCCAATATTTTCACACGTGTTTGATTTTTTTTTCTTATTCTCACCTTGCGAAGGAGTGCAGGTCGTTTTTTTTTGTTTGCTTTGGTGTACTCTCGACCCTACCCATGTGAGAAAGGTTGTCCGGAAAAATGCGGGAGTAAAAACAAACCACCAGGTGTGCTCGCATTGGAAACAATCGGTTATTATTAATCAAAAAGCACACCAGGTATATACCTGTCCCATATACTAAATTTTCGCTGTGAACCCTTGATGTTTGCGGTAGTATACATGGGAGACCCACAACTGCTGCTCTATTGCGTTTGATCCTATTAATGGTTGTATTGTTAGAGCCCATCTTAACGGGGAGCACTAAATTTCGTTCAATCAGATGTAAATTAAATTAGAAAAAAAAAAAATCTAGCCACACTGAAAGAACCGACAGTCCTCGATAAGATGGGTCCTTAAATTAAAATAGAAAAAAAAAAAAAATCAAGTCAAATTGAAAGAGCCGAAAGTCCCCGTTAAGATGGGCTCTTAGAATTAGTAAATAGCAACGATGCTGCAAACAGAATACAACGTCAAGAACACACAAGGCATACGTTGTGCACCGAGATTTTATCGACCTTCTACGGGGTGGCCGCCCTATTAACAATCGTTTTGTTGGGCTTTACTGTAGTCTATCACCCCATTAGGGCGGAAACCGCCCTCCTACCGGAGTAAACACAGCGTTGTAGTGTACAATACGGTGCGCTCCTGACCCAGCAGGTGACCCGGGGTGCCACACAGAGGGAGATTGTGCTCGGAGAAGGAAGACACAGCATTTTAGCAGTACTGGTAGCACCAGCACTGAACCCGGTGAACACGTGTGATGTGAAACACATACAATGCCACAGCAAGGTAGACAGGTGCACACACAACTTGCATGCGACAAGAGTACCAGGTACAAAACTAGGTGAGCTGCGTGCGACCGAGCCCGCTGAAGCCACACACGGCCACGCTCTTGTGCTGACAGGACTCTTTGCACAGCTGTACACTACGAGCAGAACTCCAAGGTGTATTACGGCACTGTTCTACTGAGTAAAGTACGCCTAGTGCGCTACTGTAGTCGACACAGCACTCCGCTGTGCAGCCCCTCTTCGCAAAGTTACGTTATGTAGAAAAACTACGCCTCATGTCTGCCTGTCGCGCTGCCTTAGAGAAAGTTTGACGAACGCCATCCTGGCCTTCTGCAGATGAAAAGCCGCCTCGCCATTGCCGCACGCCGTCGCCGCGCTCTCTGGCGAAACGAATTGCGACGAAAGCTCCGCTTGGGGAGGAGGGGCACCAGCCCCGTGCGCTGTGGTCTCATCAAGGCGCTACGTTGGGCCCAGTCCGGGTCGGCTTCACAGATTCCGTGAAGTCGACCACCGCGCTTTCCGCGGCATTCGTTGCCGTCAAGGCGCTCCGAGGTGTGGTCTGGAACCAAACGCAGTTCGCCTGCCGCGCAGGGTCTCGTGCCTATTCCCGTAGCTGGTAGCTCGTTGTGCTGGCGGGGTGCGTGTGCACTCCCAGCACCAGCAGCACCAGCAGAAGGAGCACCTGCCGCAGTGGGGTGTCGCATATATCAATCGCGAGGGGCAGAGCCGAGCGAGGTTTAGGACTGAATGGGGGCGATATCCGCCCTGCATAGGCCCTGGGGATCTAACGCAGGGCGTTAGCCGCCCCGTGCAGGGTTTCTGTCGTGACAGCCGATTTTCACGGCCTTATTCCTAGCGGCCGCCATGTTCACACCGCCTTATAGAGGCCCCAATATACTGATGTGTATCGATGGTGGATTTGAGCAGCAGGTTTCAGTACCGAAAGCATCGACCAAAAACACGTGTTTGGTGGCTGCGCGGAAAGCTCGATATATCGGGATCTACTATTACGGGGGAACATAGTAAAATGGCCGATCCGTCATTCGGGCGGAGAGGCCCTTCCCACTCCCTTGTAAAGCAATAACCGAACGTTTTTGCAGCCGATCACCCACGCTAAAAGGACCAAATATTGTTAGTAAAAATACCTAAATATATAGGTTTTTATGTATGCCATAGGTCCTGTTAACTAAAGACCCCCGTAATAGTATAGTAGTGACATTTTTAGCGTGGGTGATCGGCTGCAAAAACGTTCGGTTATTGCTTTACAAGGGAGTGGGAAGGGCCTCTCCGCCCGAATGACGGATCGGCCATGAAAGTGAGAGATGCATGAGGTTGAAACGTATTCGGCAATGGGGCTATGTGATGATTACCAGTACCACAGCAGGATGGCAGCACGAAATACGTGTTGTGGGACCTATGCCCAGAATGCGACATCACATGAATCGTCATGCTATTGTTAGGCGCGTGTCCTACAAACCTTTCCTTTGCCTTTGGGGCGCCTGGGGTACTTCGATCCCTCGTAAATATCTCTTCTTTTTCACTCTTGTGTTGTGTGCACATGACCCAAAAATAATGTCTGGTGTAAAATCGTTAAAATGATGGCTGAAAGTAGTAGCATGTTCGGGTCCGTACGGCAGCAAAACCAGAAAAAAAAAAAAAACGCCTTACAAAAAAAAAAAAACACACGAACAAACGCGGTAACGAAAAAAAAAGTTTGTGGCTTTCATCACCGTTGATAGCCTTTTCAGAAAGCCAAGCACATCAGGAGTCTTTATCTCTCTGGCGACACTCGTGTTTTATGCCTTGCGTACGGAGTTCCGGCGCAACGAAAAATGAACATTTTGTGCCGAAATGACTATTCTACGGCCAAGTTGGGTCTACTTCGGGCAACGCCTCGCATTCGTTGAGATGCTCTCATCGTCATCATAAATAATGGATCCCGGTTGTATACTACACAAAATCAGTTGGATTGCAAACACTTATTTGATTGGGGGAGCGCCTTCAGTCATACGCTCTTCGGCACTTACCCCGAGATGTGCCCCGAAGATCAGCATCAGCAAGGGGGGGTACGCCGGTTGCAGGCGATCGACAGAAACATCGAGACCTTCAGTTGACTCAAGTGTAGGCGGCTGTCGTTGTGCCCGATTCATTAGAGTACTCGTCACGTTGTCCTCCCCACCTGCCGGTGTTATTGCGCCGCTCTTTTCAGAAAGGAAAACGAGATCCTTGTTCCGAGCATCTAGACCTCCATCCACACCGATCTTACGGCGGGGTCGCAGAACAAAACTAAATCGCTGTTGCCCATTTGGTACAAGCGGAGCTAGCCTTTCGCTCACTCTACCGGCACTGCTCTCGTGGAATTTACGTTGGCGGCTGGTTTCATACCTGGTATACATTAGTCTGTATTTTAAACAAAAGCAACCACGTACGTGCGACGTATTCATAGCAAGAGCTATTTCGGGGAACAATGAAAAATAGGACCAAATACTGTCAGCGAAAAAGGGTACATGTATAGGTTTTTGTGTGTACCGTAGGTCCTATTTACTATGCCCCCCCCGTAATAGCTGTGGACGTGGTACAAGGTGTATGGTACATCGTACGTATACGATACGAAAGAAGCGGGCGAAACATGAAGAAAAAAAAGGAGAACAACAAGCAAAACATGCAGATTTGAATGCCCCCCAAAAAAAACTGACGGAAAAAGAAGGGCGTTGGGGGAGAGGCTTGTTTTATACCGGCACAGTGTATAGATAGAAACAGGGGCAAGTCCGGGCGCGTCCTTACGCTGTCGCAGGTACTTTACGGCCACGGGAAGGCATACATCATGACGATAATTTGCGCGCCCTGTTTTTCTTGTTTACCGTCGCCAAGGGAAGGTCGTAAAAGGCGGTTCCATGTTGACCGTGCTAATATTGTTCGAGACATCTATAGCACCAATCTTTGGTCCCATTTACAGATCATGGATGATGAACTTGCTAAACCTTGTCGTAAACCGGTTTTATGATACAGTTGTACAGCAGTATATTACCTACGAGTACCCCCCGTATCCGCTATACCAACTTGTTTGTGGAGTGCATGGGAGGTTTTTACAACAACATAATTAAATAAAAACACTCGACTATACACCGTGGATCTTTTTACGCAAATTGGATTAATCCACGCTACGTCGGTACAACAGAACAGCTCAAGCAATCAATTGCTGCTGTGATGAATTGATGAATTGATTAATCAATTTATCTCTACCCCTGTAAGCTACGTGCCCCTCTTGACTGTCACTCGTATTTACGGGGGACCATAGTAAGTAGGACCTACGGCACACACAAAAATCTACATATTTCCCTATTTCTACCAACAATATTTGGTCCTATTTACTATGGTCCCCCGTGACAGGACAAAATTATCGTGATTCGCACCACGTATTATACTGCTTTTTGTAGCTCAAGTCATCATATGAGATCGATCATTTCGTCCAAACTCATCTTTGCATATAATATGGCGTGTTACAGATATCAATATTAATGGTGTGCTACTTCGATCGCTAGTGCTACGAACGGGTTGCGCGTGACCTCACCACGAAGGATGTACAGTGTGGTCCGGCGACCCCACTGGGGCGTTAGTGCCAGGGTTGACAAAACGGCCAGCCTGTAACCATTCTGCGTACTCTTTTTTTTTTTTTTTTTTTTCTTTTTTTTTTTTTCTTTTTCTAGCCCTCCTCTCATTTGAGCGGGACTAAATCTGACGGCTGGCAGTGAAAGATTCTGTTTTCATTTCTGGTTCCGAATATAACTGATGAATGAAAATGTGCCGTCTTAATGTATCATATGTGCTGCAGCAGCTGTTAAGATGCAGCTGGTGTTTTTCAAGAGATGTCTCTATGCTATTGAAAGAAGCAGAATGGAGTCCAATGCGGCCGTTCGTTTGCATATGGTTCGTTCGTGTGTGCATATGTCGTCACGTACATGTTCGTACATGTCGTACGTACGTCGACATCCTGGTTGCACTCGTTGATTTTTCGCGCTTCGTCTTCGAAAAACGCTCGTCTCACTCTCAGCTCTTTCTAGCAGCTCATCGAGAGCGCGATGAAGGGCTCGATTGTCATCTAAGTGGAGGTGGTACCGACTGAGCTATGGGGATAAAAGACCAATCGATTAACCCAGCCAAGGGCAGTCCTTGTAACGCTCCTACTTTCTCAACGGTGGGGTATGTGGGGCGTCGGTACCTCATACGGCTGTACGCTGACCTACTACCCGCTTCGTTTCGATTCCTGAGGAACCAGGGAGATATCTATGGAGGGACGCACGCGCAAGCGTTTCTGTAAAAGAAACGTTCTAAGTGAGATTCGAACCCCGTGTGCTCGGCGACGTCAGATGTGCAGGACGTCAGATGTGCAGGTACTACCTACCTACTGACCTATAGGGGCACGAGGTTGATCGATCACCAAGCCCAGGGTACCCTTCTGACATCTGTTTACTCTGCAGGTAAAATTACCCTAGATCAGGTACTTGATATTATGTCGCCCTCCAACGGCTTCGTGACCCAGTGGAGACAACAGCTCGCTTACGGGCGCACGCACGACCAAAAAAAAAAAACACTAACACCAAACTCCTGTAATAATACTACTGTGGGTGGGACGGGGACTTCTGACGGTTCATGTGCACGAAAAAGTGTGTGTGTTTTTTTCTTTCAAATGAATCAAGATAATTATATTATAGTGTACCCTCCCCCCCGGCCATGTCCATTCATAGGTCTCTACAATAGACAAGTGCGGTGTCTTTTTTTTTTTGTTTTGTTGCATGCACCCCCCCTTGCTTACTGGAGTGATTGCTGTTTTCAGGGCAGCCTAAATTTAGAAAAAAAAGTACACCAAACTCCCAATAGTGTCGGTGGGACGGGGATTCCTGACGATTTATGTGCACAAACAGGTGTTTTTTTTTCTTTCAAATAGATGAATAATTATAGTATACCCTCCCCCCCCGGCCATGTCTAGGTCTCCACAATGGATAGTGCGGTGTCGTTTTTTGTTGCATGCATGCATGCATGCACCCCCCCTTGCTCACTGGAGTGATTGCTGTCTTCAGGGCAGCCTAAATCAAAACGAGGCGTCCACTATTTTTTATTTTTGGCTGGATCAAGGCGGAGATCCCGCAGAAACTAGCTGTGAAGGCGCATCCGGCCGAAAAATGTCACGACAATTGTCATGGCTGAAAAAAAAAAAGGTGCCATGGGTACGACTTACAAGGCAGGATAGGAGTAGGGATAGGGATCCAAGAATTCCGGCGATGCCAAAAAGACAGTGGTTCCATGAGTTAGAACGCAAATATCACGGGGAACGACGTGCGACCTCGGGGTTATCACGGCTCGCGACTCCGATTATTGTATATTTCCTATGATACCAACACAAGGGCGAGAGGACAGGGGGTTGTGGAAGGAGAACTACTGGCCATCCCACGACCCATGCACCCACCCAGCTTATCCATGCGGTAGTATCGTACCTGGTACTACTGTTTTTTTCTGTCTCCCAGCCAGCACCGCACGGTTGGCGTCAGTTGCAAATATCTATCCGGGCAAGTTCTTGGCGAGAGCTACCCTATCTTCAACCTTGTTTTGATCCTCCAACTTGGTACACTGACAACAATGTATACAGCACTTTATTATTGAGGTATGCCCCCCATCGTCCAATCAATACTCAAGAAACCAGGAAGTGACTGGTTTTGACGTTAGTTTGGTAGATGTAGTGTATTATGATACCAGGTCCATACCTGGTCCAGGTGCATATTACGGGGGACCTTAAGAGTAAATGGGACCAAATATTGTCAGTAAAGATCTAGGTAAAATATACAGGTTAAAATATACAGTTTTTTTATTCGTATATCATAGGTCCTATTAACTATGGACCCCGTAATACCTGGTTCCATGGTATGTATGTAGTACGAACGAACGAACGAACCTCACGTCGTGTACGCCTGTTTCGACCGCCCGCTGTGCACGTCAGATGTTACCCGCTTGTCTCTATGCGCCACCAGTAAGGCCACTATTGCTATTATTAAATGCTACAGCCCAGAACTTTTGCCAACCTGTTTACGAGCGTCGCGCACTGTGTACGCAAGCCGTAAGAACGCTCATTTCCTCACGCCACTAATACTGCTGCTAGTATTACGAGGGACCGTAGCGAGTAGGGCCTACGGTACACACAAGCACCTATATATCCCCCTATTTTTTCTAACAATATTTGGTCCTATTTACTATGGCCGCCCGTAGTACCCCGACCGCATGTAGCTGTTTCAAGCGCTCACTGCTGTGCATGTGCCTGGTGAGCTGTTGACCGCTCATCTCCACACACGCCGCTAGGCATCCTACTATTACGGGGGGCCATAGTAAATAGGACCAAATATTGTTGGTAAAAATATGGAAATATATGGGTGTTTGTGTGCACCGTAGGTCCTGTTAACTATGGTCCCCCGTAACTACACTAATAGTGCTCTACTGCCACTATCATCACCACCACCCACCACTACTATTACGGAGGTCCGTAGTAAATAGGACCAAATATTGTTGATAAAAATAGAGAAATATATAGGTTTTTGTGTGTACCGTAGGTCCTATTTACTATGCCCCCCGGTAATATCAGTACCACGACTACTACCCCTCACACCCCTCTTGCCGCGTGTGACATGCAACGGCAGCTCATTCATACATGGTGCATACCACTGCAGCTTGTGCCACTGATACGTGCCACGAGGTGAACCAACGACCAGCCCCACCACCACAACCTTGATCACCCTTGTGCGACGCGGCAGTTGCATGGCACGGCAGTTATATACAGGATACATAGCGGTAAAAGAAATGAGAAAATACCGGTACACAAATAACGAAGAACCAAAATACGACGAGAAACATGTGGAGCTTTGAAAGTTTTTGGGTATTCTGAGAGAATCGGATTGAGGCGTCTTGATCGGCGGCGAGCGCTGCAGCAATACCTCTGTAACGGTGCCCTACATGCCTAAGCACTCGAGGTTGGTATGAACTTGAGGTTGAGCCTTGCTCATACTAGGTGCGCAGGTGCTTGTTGTTGAAGGGGCGGTATTGGTATTCCGGTGTAGCCTTGTTACCGTGCGAGCGTGCAGCTCACGATGGTCCATCCTCTACATGCGCGGGCCGTGGAACTCCTTGCGTTGCAGCCCAGGGTTGACAGCGTATACGCAAGCATGTAGGAACAGCCCGCTTGGTTGCTTTCGTGGGTTCGATCCTGTGATCGTCATTTTTTGTTTGTTTGTTTGTTTGTTTGTGAATGTTTTGCCTCTCAAGTCATTTGCGCCCAAAAGGCGAAGAAGGAGCAAAACACAATGATCGAGTTGAGCACCTCAACGATAACCGCGCGCGGAGGGCTCGTCCCGGTATGGGATATGTATGGCACGCATCACACATCTGACGGAGGGTATTGTGTTCTGTAAAAATATGTGTTGAAACCATGGAAGATGAAATATGAGCTGTGAGATCGAGGATCTCGTCGAACCTGATCTTCGCAAGCTGTGTGACACCTCCATCGCGACACACCGCAGGGATACGGGTAAACGCCCCCCCCCCCCCCCCCCCCTACCCCTCGGACCGACTTTTTGAGCTCAAAGGTCAGCACCTCGTCGAGGGGTGTCCGAGATAGTGTGGTTTGGTGTTGACTCCTTTGTTACGGAATTATCGAGCTCGAAAAGTTGGTCCGGGGGCGGTGGTTTACTTGCTTCATTGTGGTGTGCTGGTCTTGCGGTATTTTGGAATATCACGGGGGTCCATAGTTATTAGGACCTATAGTATGCATAACAATCTATATGTTTACCTATTTTTTTCTGACAATGTTTGGTTCTATATAATGTGGTCCCCCGTAATATGAAATAGAGCAGCAGTAGTACATATATTGTCTGACGCCCGCCCAAAACGGCCACGTTTCTCGCGAGCTACTCGTCGTGCGCAATTATTGCAGAAGTCGTTCCGCACGCTACAGCAGTTGCACCGCACCGGCAGGTCCTTTTGCCCCCCCGTGCGACCCTCTTTCCCTGTTGCTGATCTCTCTGACAAAGGGGCTGAGATAAACGTGTCCCTACCGCAGCAGTGCAGTATGTCTGGTATACTAGTTGCTGTTACAGCGTCAGGAGCCGGACTTCATTCATCGACGAGTATTGGATGTGCGTACAAGCTACGGATCTGCTGGGAAGGGGAGGTGTCTCGTGCTTTTCCTACCGAATTTCTACCTACTGCAGTATCGTTTTTATTTATGTCGGTGCAACGACGACCGCTCCCCCTCCCCCCCCTACAGCCTAGATCTGCGGAGGGTGATGTCTCGGTGGCTTTGCTACAAACTATCTCCCGAATACTGTTTTGTGTATTTATGTGAAGCGACGCCCCCCCCCACACCAAAAATGCCTCCCTGTGGCCCTGACCCCCCCTCCCCCCCCCCCCCCCCCCCCCCCCCCCCCCCCCCCCCACCCCCACCCCCCCACCCCCCCCCCCCCCCTCCCCCCCCCCCCCCCCTCCCCCAGGAACGTGATATGTCAACCCGGAAGTACATACGAATCAATTGAAAATTGCCGCTGCTTGCTGATGCTGTTCGTCATGTATTTTTATCATACTATATACGTACCACTAAAAGAGTTGGTGCCCCCCCCTCGTGGAGGTAAAACATCTCCGTCAGGCGTGCTGTCTGGTCCGTCGAAGAAGAACCAATCAGTCACACACATACACACAAGCACACACACCCGCCCCCCCCCCCCCCCCCCCCCCCCCCCCCCCCCCCCCCCCCCCCCCCCCCCTGCCCGCGATCAGGTATGCACAGCAACAAGTCGGGCGCAACATCGTGGCCCGGCGAATGCATGCCGTCGACTGTCAAGGCTCGCCGCCCCTTCCGCTTGGCCTCGAACCCCTGGGCGGTGGAGTTGGGCGGCTCTCCACGGGGGCACGCGCATCTCGCTGTCCCTCATGCGCGGTACGTGGGCCCGGACTGCGCCGCTCAAACCCACCCGCAGGCCGTGTCTTCTAGCCCGCCGACTGTACAAGGCGAGTGGAGAGTGTACTCATGTCAGGCATGGCAGTACGAGTAGTCGTATGACCACCACTACCCCTCGCATCCCTACAGTGCCGGGACGGAGCACGTCGAGTTTTTTAACCGACAAGGCAGACTTGATTGCTTGCACCAAGCGCGAAGAGAAACGTAGGGTGTCGAGCGAGTCGCGTGAAGAGTGAGCTGCGTCCTACTAAGAACTGCTTATGAGGCGGACTCGCGATGGAGGACAGCCTTGAATAAATTGTTTTTTGTTTGTGGTGTGACCACCTGGAGTGGGGGGGGAGGGGGCGGCTGCCGCCGTCATTCGTGTGTGTACTTGCGAGCTCGCGCTCTCTCTGGCCGGTTGCTTGCGGTATACCAGTGCATAGGATGCTGCTGATGGTATCGGTAACAATGAAACATGTTCAACCAAGCGTGAATACTTTCTTCTTTCGCCCCCGACAGACGCCCCCCCCCGCCGGCCCAGGAGGACTGGCGAGAATTATATTGTAATTTGGAAGGTTTTTGAGCGTTTTTGCGTGGAAGGCGATTTTTCACCCATGCTTGGCCGACATTTTGCGCCCTTGCTTGGTCGGGAGTTGGGACTACTACACAGCAGTGGCTCACGGCAGCCCGTTTTTTTTGTTAGTGCGGGCTTGCTGGAAGATGCCGCACCGTACAACCTCCACCTTCGCCGAACCGATGTCATCCGGAACGTTTACGCGCACCGGCGATTTTCTCGATACGTTCCGGTTGAAAAACAAGTTGTGAGCACTTACGACTGGTATGTATCGTAGTCTGGAAAACCACACGATCCAGAAACGAAAAAAAAAACGTGCTTTTAATTTTCTCTCCATTTCATGTATTTTCTTGGCAAATGTGTTCCCTGTTCCTTCCCTAGTCGTGAGTCAGATCCAGGGTCGCATAATACCCCCCCCACCCCCCCCGCCTCCTTAACGGCACGCGCCTCGCGATTTTAATGCGAAAAGGGCTCGGCACTTTGATGCCTCGTCGACTCGTGTCCAAGTGTGCTGGTGTGTCATAAGAATGGATGCGCTACGCACACCCAGCAAGCCGCCCTCCTTACTTTAGCGTTTCATCTCGGTTCCGAGTGCAGGTGGCCTTTCCTGCCCCACGTGGTCCGCCCCCCCTCCTCCTTGCTCCTTGCAAGAAGACGCCAGGAGCATGACAGGCGTGCTTCGCGCTCTGCACTCCCCAGAGACGTTTCACGCGGCGGCGAGGAGCAGCTTCGTGCGCCCATCTGCGTCCCCTCCTGCGGCGTACAACCCCCCGAAGACTTCTCCGGTCTCGTACGAGGAAGCGATCCGCATTGCGTGGGCGCAGCCATGTGCTTCCGGAGGTGAGCGGACCCAACCAGTTTTTGAGGCTTCCTTCAGGAGAAGAAACAACTTTTTGACACTTGCTAAGGACAAAAAAACATGTTTCTGACACCAAAAAAACAAGTTTTTGACACTTCCTTGAGGACAAGAAACAACTTTTTGACACTTGCTGAGGATAAAAAGACAAGTTTTTGATACTTCCTTGAGGACAAGAAACAACGTTTTGACACTTGCTGAGGACAAAAAACAAGTTTTTTGACACTTATTGAGGACAGAAAAACAAGTTTTTGACACTTGCTGGGGACAAGAACTCTCATGTCGGCGCATTTTGGTTTTGGTTTCTTCGAGACATGGTCTCTCAATGTAAGGCAAGTCCTTTTTTTTCACGCGTGCTAAACTACAGTACATGCTATAGGGGTGCTGCACGTAGCTTTTTATCTTGCGGAACTATCCCTGCCTAACTGAATAACTACTGTACCCAACAGCATGGGGTTATTTTTTTTCGTTTCACGATGTTTTTGGTTGCAATCGTTCTATATGCCCATTATTTCTGCTGCTGCAGCCCAATCCCGCCTAAAAGTAGGTAGATGACAATACCGACTCATGTTGCTAGGTTCGGTAAAGACCTCATGGGAAGTTTTTTTTTTTTCGTTACGTCGAATGTCTCGTCACCCGGAAGCTTATACCTTGGACTTTTTTTTGTTTTTGATCGTTGCGTCCCCGGTGGCTTGGTCGGTGGCCCGCCCGCGTGCCTATCAAGATCAATTTCGTGGGTTCAAGTCTCACCGAGTGCATGCTCGTAGGGACTTTTTCTTCCATAAAAAGTTGATTAGCGGAAAGCGCGAGAGCGTGAGCTAGCTACATTCGATGAAAATCGACGAGCAGTGGGAATGCTGAACCCTATGCGCGACTAAACATAAAGGCACGTACCGAGGGGGAGAAGGGACGACACCTGTGACCACGGCTTGTCCAGAAGATCGCTGAGGGTAAAACCTCCTACGAGTTAGGCTGGAAAGTAAATGTGATGATGAAAAAAAAATGATATATCGGGTGTGCTGTTTATGTATATCACGCGTCTTAAGAGATGATGCACCCCCTCAGGCAGATTTCAAAGTTGATTTTCTCGACAACGTGGAGAGTGTCAGCGCGGAGCGACGACCGATTGTGTGGAAAACGCCTCGACAATTTTTTCCCAAGGCCGCCATTTTCGTTGGGGTGCGCTTACTTCCCTTTGTTGTCGGAGAAAATCGGCTGTGAAAATCGTCCCAGGGGGCGTGCGTCTTGCATTTCACGTGTTCCACGGTACACACCACCCACAGCAGCTGCCCTTTCCCTCTCGCCATCGTCTCTTGCCTTGCCAGGTTCGAATCGAAGAAACTCCACCCATTCCGAGGGTTACACGTTGACCCATTCTCAACGCGTTGGCGATATCCTGCCCGCGATACGCTCCGAGGCCAAAGCTCGGGAAGGCGCACGAGGTTATCCTGGCATTGCCGGTTCGAGCGAAGTGGAGGGGTAAGTTGCTATCGACGTTTCTCGCACGCTTGCCCAGGAATTTTATTGGTATTAATAGGAGTACGCCTCGTTCTATATCTTGGGTGGTCGGTTATTTGCCTTCCCTGTGTGGCAAAGGGAGAGCTGCAGGTGTGCAGCGTTGTCCGGGGTGTCGGTTACGTGCCGTTTTTTGGTGTGTTTTTGTTGAGACCGGGGAGTCGGTGATTGATCGAGGGGGCACATGAGCAGGCCGAGTGTGGTGCACGATAAAGGTACCGCTTAGTCCTCTTAGCACGATTGCATGTCCGTGTCGAGGGGCAAATTACTTATCACTTCTCTGGTTTGTTCCCAGAACGTGTTTTTTGGGAACAAATTACTCACAATTTGGCACGTTTGTCCCCGCAAAACGGGAAAAGACAGTCCCGATAGGGACAAAACTTGAATCACAGCTGGTTTTGTCCATAAGCAGACCTTGACGGGGGGAGCAATCAACGAAAATGACAGTGGCTTTGGACGTACAGCTCTCGTCGAGATGTTTCCATGCACGCTTTGCTCGGCGTTTACACTTCTTCCCGTCGTCCAGATTTATTCGGCGCGGAAACTTGTCCTATGGCGTGTGCTATGGTCATCACCCTAGGGAGATGGTGTCGTACCATGATACATCATGTACGGCGGGATTGTTGAAGAGGAGAGAGGGCAGAGGTTGCACGAAGGTTTTTCTCGGTGGTTTTTTTTTGGTAGTAGCTTTTTTTTCAGAGCCGTTATGTAGCGGCCTGGTTTCGACAAACCAACGACACAAAACAACTGTAGAATGTGGCTGTGGCTGAGAGATGCACACCCACGGTAGATATCAACCGAAATAACGACGACAAGCTCGAGAAGCCTCGTAGGCCCTACGATTGAGTGCCAACACCAAAACTTACATGTCAATGGCGCCGTATGACACCAGGGATATATGTTTGAAACTACCGTGGTGTCGGATATCGCATCGAACAATTCAGTATAAATATGTATCATATCGAGAACGCGTTTGGCCGTCCATCCCCGGCATCCTGGTGTTTCTCAGCGAGATACTAAACGAAAGTCCGATGTGATCCAGTGTCGAAATCGTATCGATCAGTTTTTTTTTGGTATCATCGGTATCGTGCCGGTTCCCTGGTGGGTTGTTTTCGCTTTTGTCGGTATCGAACTTGTCGAACTAGGTTGTCGTCTGATATCCGACAGCAGCTAGAAAACCTACTCTGCACGATTCCGTCTGCCTGCGATCGGGTTTAGGCGTGGACTTCTGGAAGACGTGAATCGCATGGCGAGCGATGGCAACATGGATCTCATTCCGCTCGACCAGCTGATGCCGAGAGCCGTGGGCACTACGGGTACAGACAGCGACGTGACGGTGAGGACTTTACTGCCGTACCTTCTTCATGCCAAAAAGCGCTAGCAAAACTTTAACTGGCGTTGCTACGTAGCATCTATTCATTCCCTCACTTTGCCCGTCACTTGTTGGCTTTCGTGTTCGAGGAAACGCCAACGGTACGTGACTTGCCGAGCGTCGTGGTTACGCGCCAGTCGTGGTTGTATGCTCGTATCGGCATCCTTTCGGGGTAGCCCTGCGGTCGATCGAGCAACCGATTCTGATTCTGTCGAACGAGTTGCCCCTACGTACTGTGTGCCGCTTGCCGCAAGCACAACGGTACTATACGCGAACAATCAAGCGAGTGTTTTTGCTCGGTGCTACGATAATCGTTGTGCACATCAATCAATGGACTTTTTAGTCTGACACGCAGACACGTACTTACATATCGAGCTGTTGTGAGCTTGACCCCTCTCGTACTGCGCTCTCGTTTCGGTGACAAGCCGGTCAAATTCTAGGTAGTTTGTCTCCCAAACGGGACTGCAGTCCTAAAAGAGTTGAGCCTTAATTTTGTCCGTCCGCCAGAGACTTTATGAAAAGCAAAAAAAAAAAAAAAAAAAAGAGGACTACCACGGACCCTACATGTAGCTGAAACACCGCCGCTTCGGCATTGACAAACTCTTTCGGGACTGCAGTCCGTTCTTCAGGACAAACTACTTGTTACTTGAGTGGTCTGTCCCAGAACGAGCCCGCGGTTAATTTCTCGAAGGGTTATTTGGTACTGCGCTACATGGGCGCATGAATCTGACTCTAGAAACAAGTAAATCGTCTCCAAAACGAGAGTGCAGTCCTAAACGGTCCAAAAGGGGTCAGACAGTCCGGTCGTAAGACATGAGAGGCCCCGTTTGCTAAGAAATTTGACCGAAGAAGCGGTGCTCAGGGTCGGGGGGGGGGGGCACACTCAATCCCATACAGTAGCCAAGAATAGCCTGTGCTCAATGGTGGGAAAAACAATAAGAAACTGGGTCTCGACGCCACCCAACAATAAACTGATGCTTGACGCAACAAATAAAAAACTCATGCTCGACGCAACACAATCAGAAACTGTTTTTCAAAGCCATAAAGAACGTTTCTCACTTGCGGGCGGGGGGCTCGGTTTCTTATTTTTTGCCACCATTCACCCATGACGTCGACAGTGATGCTCGACGCAACACTAAAAGAAACTCATGCTCGACGAAACAAAATAAGAAACTGGTTCTTGACGCCAAAATGGACGTTTCTCTCTGGCGGGCGGGCTCGGTTTCTTTACTTTTTGGCACAATTGACCCATGGCATCAGCAGTAGTGTTTATATATCGATCGATTCGCAACGACGAAAAAAATCTTCTTGCTTTTATGCCACCTTTAGTAGCCCCCTTGTTGAACTGCTCCCCTTTCTGGAGACGAGTTACTTGAATTTCGTGTCGCATGGTTGCTTCTGCACACAACGGTAGTGGTCGGGGTTTTACCTCTACCCGTTGATTTCTGCAACGTCCTGTTTTGGAGACAAGCTGCTTGGGGTTTGACTGGTTTGTCCCCAAAACGCGGCTTGGGGCCTAACAGTACCAACAGTCCTAAAAGGGTCTATAGAGCGTTGAGTTCGCCCAGGCGTGTGATCGTTACTTCCAGCGCTCGTTTTATCCAGGACTCTTAATGGGTCATAACCTCACCCAATGCTCGGGTCAGGAGGTCCTCAACACGTCAGGGGTCGGGGCAGGTAGGGTTGGATCAGGAGCTTTTCAAAATTTCGCGGGTCGGGCCAGGTCACCCGAACCCGACCCGACCTGATCCGACCCGACCCAATCCGACCCAACCCTCGAGTTTTTTTGGCCTGACCCGTGAACACCCCTGGACTTTTATCGACAGCGGTAAGGGTGCTCTAAAGTCGAACACTGCCATCTTTTCGGAAGGCTCCCGAGCAGAACTTTCCCAAAACAATCTTGATGTTGTTCGGTATTGATATCTGTGGCAACCTTTCCCTTGAGGAAAAATCGAGCGCTAAAATACGATCGCATACCCGTGCAAAACCAATGGTCTGTGAAGGTAGGACCCGAGCTCACTGCATGAAACGCCATCCTTGAGAAGGAAACCCCCCTGTCGAGCTTGGCTTCCTCACGCCCCGAGACTTGTGCTGCGCTTGGGTTTTCAGAGGTAGCATTTGTAACTATGCCCAATATCGGTGATCCCAGTTTGGTTTTACAACGTAATAATTTGACCTAAACTCGTACGATAGGCCGAGGTTAGCCCTTCCAGTGTACCTTCTGTACGTGTACCTAATTTTGACTACAATTCAAAGTGTTTCGTCCCCACGCGACAGGAGTGAGGGCGCTTTCGGAGAGGGGTTAAGGGGTTAAGCGTTCATTTTTTTTTTGTTTATTATCGAGATTTTTTGTTTTTTTTTTGGCGTACATCTATTTTACCGCTCTGGTCGAAAACATAAGGACTTTTTGTACATCAATAATGAAGACCAAGCGGCTTCAATATTTAGGGCCAGGATGGTACTGCGTACCGCATACTGCACAGGGGCTAGTACATGCATCCTACCGTGGGTTCACTTTGCTTTGCGCCTTCTGCTATGTACCTGTCGCGTCCGTGTGCCGTCACAGTATGTGGAGCGCGCCGCTTCTTCGAACCTTGGCGCCGCCGCAGAGAATCGCTATTTTAATTCGGAGACTGCGGCAGACCTCATGGTGGTGGATGGGTACGTCGAGGGTGGTCAGTCGTTCGCAGGAGGAAGAGGAGGAGGAGGAGGAGGAGAGTGCAACGACGACTCGTCCGGGAGCTTGTCCGGCCCACCGCACAAAGTGTCGCCGATACCGGCAGCTGGTAAGAACACGACGCGTGCTACTGTATCATACATACTCGAGAGGGGTAGCACCTAACGCAAAAACTACATAGCAGCCGATTCTCCAAACCACGATTTGCCTTTCCGATGAGAATGCTAGTCGATTCTCGTATCGTTTTTATAAGCAAGAGTTGAATTTTCCTACACGGTGAACACAAAAATCAGGGGGTCCACGGCTCGGGTCAAACCCCGCCGGTCAAGCCGAGTCAGGTGGGGCAAAGGGTGACCCGATTCGATCCGTGAGAGTTTCGAAAACTTCCTGACCCGACTCGTGAAGTTTCGATTTTTTCCTGAACAGACCCACAGGTTGAGACCATTCATAACCCGTGAAGAGCCCTGACAAAAAATATTAACCTAGCGCATACCCTCATCGATGATAGGTATCGACCCACAACGCAAAAAAAAATCAAAATCAGCCTTGACAGGCTCGTAAAACAGAGGATATAATAAAAATTGGTATGTAGGGGGGCGAGGCGCATGGTCCATCAACCCCCGATTTTGTTGTGTATTCGCTGTGTCTCGAGACTGCCGATGCCCCTTTTGTTTGTTTTTTTTGTTTCTTGTTTCGTTTTTGTAAGTCATCGACGGCTGACACACGTGACAACGTCGTCCAGTGCGACCTTAATCTTTGACTCGATCGAGGGAAAAGCACCTCTCACTGCACAAAAATTCCTAACATTTTCGGCTCTTCTGGTCGGAGAGGCAGTTCCCAGTTGCTTGCGCGAATCGACTGCTTGACGCTTCTCAGGGTCCTTGCTTGAGGAACTCCGTAGTCGACTGGAAGGGAGGGCACAAGTCTTGTCGCGATAAAAGCGCAGGGCAAGAACCGTAGCTGGAAGGGAGGAGGGAGAAAAGCCTATTGCTGCTTTGTGACTCCGGGTCTGAGTTACCACGAGGAACAAAATGAGGGAAAGAAGGGGGCGAAGATAAAAAAAAAAAAGTGCATGGGATTCGAGAATGAAAAAAAGAAAAGAAAAAACGAACACTCCATCCAAACTCTCTAGCTTTGAGAAATGTTGCGTGTGCGCTTGACAACCCTATGAGCCATCGATCGCATGGCATGGCCTGGCATGGCCTGGCATGGCCTGGCATGGCCTGGATGGCCTGGCATGGCCTGGCAAGCCCCGACTACCGCGAAGAGTGGAATCGTTTCTTGAGCGCTCGGTCTTTTCTCTCCAGAACGGGAACGTTGGCAATACCCGAAACACGGGGGAGGTTTTTGTTCACGGGAAAAGATTCTGATCGAGAGTCTTCCGAAAAAAAAAGAGTATTTATTGTTCGACTTCTCGACACCCCTCAGCCCTTGGAGCCGCTGTCTTACGAATGTACAGCAGTAGACAAAACGAGACCGCTGAAAAACGATCGCACTCCCGCGCGAAGTCGACGACGGTCTTTTGGGTGACACAACGAACGTTACTGCTGGAAGACGTGAATTATTGTTCCAACGCGCCCGAGGTTATGGCAGCAGTAGCTTGCTTTTGCTGTTGCAATGGGGGCGACGGACTAAATTTGACGCTCGACCAGCCCCCGTCGGAGAGTAAAAACAAAGTCGCCGTCAAGCCGTCAAGTCAGAAAGCTTTCGACCCGAAAACGTGTGAGCCCCCCTCCCCTTTATCGTACGTACGTAGCGGGGATGGATGTCAGTCACGATGTTATGTTGCGCATTACGGGGATGACGTCAGATACGGTGGTACGCGCGAATACATGCAGCGAGGTGCGTAGCGAGGTCGGCCGTATGCAACCCAACGAGAACGTGTCTGTCTGCCGTACGCTCCGGAAATGTGTCCCTATATATCCCAGGTGGGGAAAAGCCTACATATTTGATGCAAACCTTTTGATTTGACAAAACAACCGACCAGATGTTACGCATTCAGCAGACCTCGTTGATGTGTTCTCTTCTTGGAATGTACCCCCTTCGACACTGCAGCCATTTTTTTTGGCACGAAATTCTGCCCCCCTTGTGGTATCCCAGGTACGGAAAAGTGTTCATATTAGATGGAAACCGCTGATGAAGCACGATAAAATGTCACAGTCGGTAGACATCATTGACGTGTTTTATTCTTATTACGGGGGTACATAGTTAATAGGATCTATGGTATACATAAAAACCTATATATTTACCTATTTTTAGTAACAAAAGTTGGTCCCGTTAACTATGGATCCCCGTAATGGTACTATCCCTGTCAGAGCTGCGCCCCTCGATGTTGTTGTTCGCTTTTGTTGAGCCGTGGTACGACAGTACTGCTGTGCTGTATTTTATATTTTTTTTTTCTGTTCGTCCTTTTTTTTCATTATTTTCGCCCTGCTTTTTTCTCTCCATCCTACTAGTAGCTCCGATTCGGGGTCACATACTAAAAAAGGCCCTTACGCCCCCTCCTCGCCAAGGTACAGTACAGTACTGTACTGTACCTTTTTTTGGCCAAGCTGTTTACGAGTGACGAGGCTCGTCGAGAAGAGAGTTGGGTCCGCACACGGCTGCAATCGCTTTTCGGCGTCTGTTTTTTCGGTCCATAGTTAATGGGACCAAATTTTGTTTGTAAAAATAGGTAGATATGTAGGTTTTCATGTATACCATAGGTCCTATTAACTATGGACCCCCGTAATAAGGTCGAGCATTTAACTACATATCTTAGAAAGGCTACCTCTCTCCTTCTAGACCAGGTGTTTCCGTGTAAACGTCTTGATTCACTGCTGGTGTAGCTTTCAGCACAGTTGGGCTTCCTTTCCATAGAGCAGGGAGTACGAGCGTACTCGGTGGGAATTTTCTGGCGCTAAACGTATGGAGCATAATTAGGCCTTTTCGTGAGTATTATCATTGGCTTTAGTGAGCGACACTCACGAAAGCCTAAAAAGCATATTCGAAAGAAGCACTTAAAACACTTTTTTTCGAAGAAAAGAAAAAAAAAAAAGAGCAAAATGGACACGTATGAGTCTCTACCGCAGTTGTGCTTCATCCCCGTACCCGTGTTGGAGTATGTTTCCTTTCCGGAGCAAAACGAATCGTCCGGGGTCCCGGATGTTTTTTTCGCGGACACGCACTGGCGCCCCCCTCACCCACCTCTTGCGATGGACACCTCGCCCCACCCACCCACCTCCCCCCCCCCCCGCCCCACCCAATTCCCCCCCCCCCCCCCCACCCACCCACTCCCCCCGTTCTGATGACTCTGAGTGGCAGCGTGGTACCGCAAATTGTGCGAGATTCCTGGCTGCAACACCCAGCCCAGCTACGGTGAACGGGGTGAGCGGTCGGGTCAAGAACTTTTTTATTCTGACTGGTCGGGTCGGGTCAGGAGGTTTTCAAACTCTCACGTGTCGGGTCGGGTCACGCTTTCCCGACCCGACCTGACGTGGCCTGACTCGCGAGGTTTGACCCGGCCCGTGGGCAGCCCTGCTGTTTGAGGCTGGGCTTTTTCCAGAGAAAGAGAACCTGTTTGCCCGCCGCCCTCCGGCTCTTACACTGCGGTGAAGCGGAGGGCGGGCGTATTCTTGTAGCGTTAGTTTTCGGGTTTCCTTGATTAGATGGGGACTTCTTGGGTCTGGTGAATGTCACTTTCAACCGCCTATGTAGTTGTCTCCCTTTCGTATATATCGCAAACTGTCTACCTGAGGAGTCATCTTCGTTGCTTCTTTTATTTTCCTGGTTTTCTGGCTTCAAGCGCTGGCACTTTCCGGCTTGTGGGTGTACAGCCAATGGCGGTCCTCGCTCGTTCAAAAGGTTTCCGTTCCGCCACGAGGCGAACCTGCCTTTCGTAGAGCTGGCGTGTCAACGCTTTGTTTTTTTTTTTTTTTTTTGGGGGGGGGGGGGGTGGTTATTATCGCAAACCAACAAGGGTCATGCATCTCGCAAACGAACGAAGGCCATCATCTCGCCAACGGGCGAATGCCTTTTTAACGATCACGGTTCGCTGCCATTTCCGTTTTTTTTGCCCCGCCAATCCGCCCTGTTCAGGTACGAGCAGGCCACTGTTCTGCGCTCGCCACAAGAAAAAAGGCATGGTAGGCCTGAAGAACCGCCCCTGCCTCTATCCAGAGTGAGCATGGCTTGGTACCATAGCGAGTACACCAAATATCTACGATACTACCACCGTGACTCGTGAAATGTCGGCTTTATACCGACCAAATCCTCGATCTCAAAGCTTTTGTTTTCAATATTTATAAATATGAGCACTTGTGGCGACCCACATTTTTCTTTTTTTTGGAGTGTACTTCGTACATATAGTGCCATACCATGAATATGGTATGATTTTGGTTGCGCAAGTGATGCGGGATGGTATACCACAGCTCGCTAGTATCGTCCACCTTACGTACTGGTACTACCGTGCGCACTGTTTCGTACTTGTTCCCTTTCTCCCATCGAGATGCATTTAAGTTGCAGCCTGTTTCGTGACGACGTACAGGAGTTCAGGGAAATGAGGCGTATGTGAAACACCGCACGTATTTTGTTAACCTATGATTTTCCGAGATGTGAAGAAACATCAATGTAGTTGTGTTGTTTCTCGAGTTGTCAAGAAGCACATTTATTCGTCTCGTGGTTTTCTCCTTCGGTCTCTCGGTGCGTGTTTTGACCCGAGGACAGGGAACACAGGGCAGACCTCGTATTTCCCCTGGACTGAAGGGGACGAGGTTGGTACTGCTTGATGTGTTTTCCTCGCGTGAGTCTGATTTCTCTCCGACTCTCCTCAACCCGTGTTCAGCGGCGCTTTTTCGCTTTAGGCGACTTACGCACGCGGCTCTTTTGGACGCCGGTTTGCAGTCTTGACACACGTAGCAAAACATCAAACTCCTTTCTCGTCCGGAGAAGCATACTAATACCCAGTAATACATAGTGTTACTTAGTAATACTACGTATTACATAGCAATACTATATATACATAGCAATACTACGTATTACATAGCAGTACATAGTATTACACAGCAATACTATATATACGTAGCAAATACTATGTATTACATAGCATCACCATGTATTACATAGCAATACATGGTATTACATACAGTATTCAAGACTCACGTTGGACCCAAAAATTCATGGGTTGTTGAGTGTATGTATGCTGCTTTTTCCGGCGTGAAAATCTGCCAATGCGCGAAAACACGATGCGAGTTTGGTCAAGAGCCGATAGCAAACGGGTCGGCAATTGCTATCGCTCGGTGCCATTCGTTGCATACAGCAGGGGCCCAAACCCCTTTTTTGCCACGACCAGACCAGACCGGGGGGGGGGGGGGGGGGGGGGGGGGGGGGGGGGGGGCTGTACTCGATATCATGCATGGCCGTGGTCGTATGACCATAGACACTCGCATCCCTATAATGCCGGGACGGAGCCGGGGCGAGGGGGGGTGCTTATCTGTTGCTAGCCTTAGTGATTTGACCATTGATGAAGCACCCCTTTCGAGTCGGAGCACCGTTCCTATTCCTTAGTGGAGACAGCTCGAACGTCTGGCGCTCATCTCGTTTTTTCCTTTCCTTGTATCGCATACAGTGATACATATTTTTTGCTTACGTTATCCCCTTCCCGTTTGGCCTTCGGTGGCGGCCGTCTACATCTGCTATGACGGGGGGACCATAGTAAATAGGACCAAATATTGTTAGTAAAAATAGGTAAATTTATAGGTTTTTATGTATACCATAGGTCCTATTAACTGTTGACCCCCGCAATAGGATCGATATCGTTTTCTCGCTACTCTTTAGTAGCGTACCGGAATTCTCCAAGTGATGTCCGTCTACTTTGTATTCTCCCTTCCTCTCGAACACGTGCTGTCCCTCCTTGTCATTTTACATGTTTTCCCTTCTTGAGTCCTACAAAGGGTTCGATGTTGGCCGAACCTCTATTAGGCAAGGTGGCGTGCGAGACATACTCGACAAAAGATATAGACGCGACGCGAAAAACTGTTGGGCACGATGACGTGGGAGTTGGGGTTTGTTCCCCGCCTCGATCGACCTTGGCAGACGCTCTACCGTACTGTACCCCGTTTATCGTTTTCTTATCCCTGTGCCACAGGTGTACCATCCGGCCGCATTATGGCCTGCCTGGGGGACGTGCATTTTACTGCACCACCCACAAAAAGGATGGCATGGTGCATTTGCTGAAGGAAATGACCACACTCGCCAAGCTAGAGAAGGAGAGGTGAGAGAGGAGACAAGAGTTGGGGGCGGGGGGGGGGGGGGGGGGGGGGGGGGGGGGGGGGGGGGGGGTGGTACAGCTCCAATGGCCGATCATGAGGAACAAAATTGCAAGCTAAGCCTGCTATTAATACACAATGCCTTTTTCCTAGATAGTTCAACGAATCCTGCTGTGATGTTGGACTCCTACCGGGGACAAACGAACAGCATCCCGAAATAGGAGAAAAAACCTGCCGGAAGTACGGAGAAAGCAACTCGGGCGCACTTTGCTTTGTCCGCGACCTGCGGCAGCGTGAGAAAGTAGCTGACGACTGGGAAGGACTGCCGAGGGGCCTAATTAATCCCAAACTACGTATGTACCTGGTGCATACGAAAACGGCGACGAATTGTTTCTGCGGACATGACTATAATAGGGTTCCGATGATTTCGAGTTCGAAGTTCCTCTGCGCCGTTGAAGAGCTCCGTCGTAAGGGTGGTATAGAGATATAGGCGTTATAGCGAGTCACCCCACGGTAGGGGTTGCACTTTTTGGGCGAAAGGTTTCTGACCAATTGAGTTCCTTGAGTGATGAAAAATGTTTTCGTATATTCTTTTTAGGACTAGCGCATACAAGTGCCGGTCGGATGGCCCGAACGAACTTCTTCCAAGTATTGTATCGGGTGGTGAGATATTTTGACCTCCTAATGTGAGGGGCTCAGGAACTTCTGGTGCACCCCTACCGTGGGATGGCTCTAAAGCACTTTTTCGCCCAAACGGTTCTGACCGAGCGGACTCCTCAACCCAAATATCGTCGGAATAAAATCACACTGCCGCAGAGGGTTTTGCTGCATGATTCGTGATACGCCCAGGCTTTGTGGGATTGTACATGGCGTTTCCTTTTCAGCTTTCATCCAGATCAGGCATAGGGCTCCTCAGATTTTTTTTTGAATATTACGGGGGACCATAGTAAATAGGACAAGATATTGTTCGTAAAAATAGACAAAATGTATAGCTTTTTGTGTGTTTCCGCAGGTCCTATTTACTATTGCTCCCCGCAAATAGGTGCTATATTAATACACCGCCAACCCCAACCTCTATCGTAGCCCGCGTCTGGAACGGGTTCCACAATTCGCAGCCAGCCCTATATTCGTGCCTCTCCGGCCAGTCAGGTGGAGCGGGCCACTAAAATATACCGTGCCCTTTGTTGGTTTGGAGGGATCGCAGGACCCTCTCTCGCTTCCTCCCTCCCTCCGTTCGGGATCGCCCGTCCACCCCTCCATCCTTTAAGGTGTCAAGTCCCAAGCAAGATTCAGATGTTCCAGGCCTCATAATATCTGCCTGAAAAATCAAAAGCCTCACGAAATATTCCCGGGCTTGTGCTGCTTGCTCGAGCTGCAGAGCTAGCTTTATAGCTTTCGTGTGATGCCTCACGCACAGCACGAAAGTGTACGCGGTAGCGTCTATGTTGCGTTTTGTGGTGTTGCTGTACACGTTGTCGCTGCTGTGTGGGTAGCGATACGCCGTCTCGCCTGCCGTTCACCTCCCGTTCCGCTCTCAGGCTGGGCTCCGTTCCTTATAGAAAGGCAACACGTCTGTTCTTTTTTCCCTCCGCGCGTATGCTGCTCGCACACAGAGTTTATGTTCCTCTGGTGCCTCCCGTAAAAAGCCACAATTTCACGTATAGGTGTGAATGCATTATTGCTGTATATGCTGTCACTGCTGTGCGGAAGTATACCGTAACTACGACAGTGCCTTTTTTTTTATAGGTCATCACCTTATACCTGGTTGGTAGCGATCTCGATGCGTACACGGAAGAAAAAAAGAATAAGAGAAACTGACAGAATTTGTTAAGACCCCTCTGAAACCTACACACCCCGTCAGAGCGAGCGATCGAAGTATCACATGCAAAAATAATATTTTGAGGAAAAAAAGTCGATATCACAGCTCTTGTCTGTGTGTTCGTTTGTTTGTTTGTTTGTTTGTTATCTTAAATTACCGATGCGTCGGATCACCTTCCGCTCACCGTCGCCCCCGCTTTTGTTCCGCTCTCGTAACAAACAGTAAGCTTGTGGAAGCCGGGGGCGTGTTGGTGAAGAAGAAGCGTTGCGCTTATGGAACGGGGTCTTACGCTAGGCGGAGGAGAGCAGTGGGGGTCGCAGCGCAAGCAGGACGAGGCTCGGCGTACGGAAAAGAGGAGAGGGGTCGGGATGATGAGGCCGCCGAACCGGAGTCAGAAAACGTCGGGGTTGCTGGGGGCAAGGACGCCACTGGGGATGACGAGGAACTCAACAGGGAACCGGGAGCCGCGAAGAGCGGAAGGAGCGGTTCACCGGCGCTCGACGCAACGGTATCGCCCTCCTCCCCAACCCTTCGTTGCCGCGGTCGAGCTCGGTACCCCTCGCCGATGAGGGTGAGTGGATGCGCACGATGTCAGAGCGACGTGGGATGGGGTTTTTTCGCTGTCTTGTTGGCCGTAGGCAGTCATGGTTGTTTTTTGCTAGCAACAGTTTCCTTTTGGTTTCCTTTTTCTGTCGGAGAATGTTTCCGAGCGTCACCGTTAAAAGCTCATGCTGCACATTGGAGGATGGCGAACGCAATGATATAATACGGGTATTGTGTGGGTGCATGCCCACGTTCGAGTATTGCCGCGGGCTTCGATGCATTTGCCGGTCCCCGGAGTGGGTCGGTAGTTTTCTATTCGAAAATGCTTATTTTTGTTTCCCTGCGTTTTGAGACTCACCGCTGGAGAGCAGTACCCCAAGTATGTGTGGCAGCAACTTCGGACATTTGTGAGAAAAAAAAAAAAAGCCGCGGTCGCACCCTTTGCTTTTTGAGCAAAAAACCCTTTGCGACGAAGCACGAAGCAACCTCGTTGAGACGACAGTGCCTGGCTCTCCCCTGGCCATGTCTATGCCTCCTCTTTTTTTTTCCAACCCGATTCCCTCGTGCAGGGTTGCGTTCGCCTAGGGAAATGCGCGAGACGGACCTTCCTGCCCCCCCCTCGGCTCGGTCCGCTCACGGCGAGCCGACGCCGCACCGGCGAGTACCTCTAGGAACCCACACCGCGCCTCTGCTCTCTCTTGGGAGATGGCTCTAGACGAGGTGGGACGAACGCACGACACCGCTGGTACGGGCAGGAGGGCGAGGGCCCCCTCGCGCAAAGCTATGGAGGCGGCGGGGAAAGCGGAGGGCGAAGGCGCGCAGTGGATGACCAAGGAGAAACGGGAGGAGCAGGCCAGGCTGAGCGAGAAGCTCAGGAGGCAGCGCAAGGCGGCCGCGGCCGCGGGCCTCAAGGCGGGAGAAGTGCTGGAAGAGTACCACGTACCCGCGATACCCATCGACGCTGGGGCTCCTCCGCCGGGGGGTGAAGCCGATGCTTCTTTTGACGGCGGCAGCGGCGGCGACAGAACACGGGGCGCGCGCGAAGGGTCCCGGGTGGCGCGAAGCGGGCGGAAGGCCAGCACGACCGAAAGCACCGTTCGAGTTGAAGGGATGCAAACACAACACCCTGCGAACGTTGCGACTCGACCCCGGCCGGGCGCGGCGCGGCCCCTGCTGTCGCCAGCAAAAGCTGCGCGGGTGCGTTGTCTAACGATCGGAACGGCACCACCTCTAAGAGGAGATCGATAGGCGAGAAGAAGCGCGATACGCAGGTCGAACAAGCGTGCGAGGGGGCAGGGAACGGCCGCGGCGCGCGTAAGTACAGGAGTAGAGCCGGTCTGGGCAGGGCCGGAGCACGCGGACGGAATGAGACCGCGAAGGAGACGAAGTGCGAGTTTCAGAGCTGCTCGAAGACGGCTACTTTCGGGGTCAACCTCACCGTGCGCTACTGGTGAGAGATTTTCGGGGAGGAAGGGGGGGGAGGGGAGGGGGGGTTAAAAAAAGCAAAAAATGTGTTGCTGGTTAGAGAAGGAGGTTCAATGCGCCCGGAGAAACGGCGTGTGTGAAGAATCGCTCTGGACGAAAATGTAAGGACTGTCAGGACATTGAAATGAAAGACGAGAGTGGTATATGTTACCAGGGTACCTGGTACGTTATTTTAGGTGGGCAATGATTATTGGCGGAGGGCGGCGACTGGACTGAGGGTCACCTGCCGGCTCGAATTGATTCGCTTCTATCCAATGATGTTTGCATGGAGATTTCTGCTACGCATATAATCCGCCTATCCCCTGTTCTTCCCAGTAGTATCCCAGCTTCTAGACCCCGCGCTTTGTACAGTGCTTTCGGCTACTACGTAGTGTCGCCGCCGTTGTCGTCGAGATGCTCGCTTGTCCCGCCTTCGGACCGCTTGACGTGTGTATTCAACTCTCGGCGTCTGGCATCAGAGCCATAAGGTCTATCCACGTCATCGTTTTGAAGAGGGAGGACGGGAAACCTCGTGCTTGGTGCCGACGCGGCTTTTCCCGCACGCAAGTAATGTACTATTGCCGGGGTCTAAAGTTAACAGGACCTACGGCATACCGGGGTCTAAAGTTACAGGACCTACGGCATACATAAAAACCTATATATTTAGGTATTTTTGCTGACAATATTTGGTCCTGTTTACTATGGTCCCCCGTAATACGGTACAACCGACAACTCCTTGGCAGCGAACTGTGTTTTCTCCGCGAGTGTTTACGTCAGCACCCTCGATAAGGTTTTCTGCGCTGCGAGCTGGGCCAGCCTACTGTAGACAAAATCTCACTTATATCGGCGCTGTCGCAACCGTTTGAGTGCTTATAACTCCAAAATCGTCAGCCGTTTTGCTAAGCCTGCAACACACTCGCAGAGGGTCAGGTTTGGAATCCGATTTGTCCTGGGTCGAAAAAGTCCATGTTGAGCAAATCCCGTCACGCACGGAGATTATCGGTACAAAAGTCTACACGAAAGTCAGAGAAGAAGAGTGCTGCGGACGATGCTGAAGCTTGGTGTGAATACCCCTTTTATGGTTTTGCGAACCGATCGACATGTTTTTGCCATCGCCCGATTCGTTTTCTATCAAAAGAGGGATCGCAAGCGCAGGATTGCCATACGAAGGTTAAAATAATACAACGACCAGGGACACAAACGTCTGATATCGGGATCTACCTTTTCTATTTCCGTTCTGGAATGTTGACACGTGATTTGAAGCGCGTTCGTGCAGGCATCCAAGCGAGGACCTGTTGATTCGTGTTCGTTTCATTTTTCGCGTATATTTCGGCCGAAATAGTGGCTGAATGTTATCTATCCAAACCGCCTCAACTACCCACCAACTTTTTTTCCCCCCGCTCGATTACGGAGGGCCATAGTAAACAGAACCTACGGTACGCATAAAAACCTACGCGTTCCCATGTTTTTACTAATAAAATTTGGTCTCATTTACTATGGTCCCCCGCAGTAGGTCCTTCCTTGAAATAAATGTGTTGGCTACGATGAAGTATCCCCACACAAAAACTTCCACGTCGATATTCGCGACACTGAACCCCGAAGTGCGTGCGTTCCACTCTTAGCTAGACCAGCTCGTCTTGTGTGTGCCCATTTCATTCCATTCTTACGCCCTCTTTACTCGGGCGTGCACAGCAGCGGCTAGTTATTGCGTTGTTGACTCATGGTACGGTGGGGGTTCGCCCATTTTTCGACCCGATATTGTCCGACCGGTCCGACCGAGGTTGGGCTCCACCGGTGAGCGACGACCGGTTTGTCTGATAGTTTTCCTGGCGTGTTTGCTTTCTGCGCGAATAAACCTCTTCGATGTAAAGTCTTGGTTTCGGATGATATATCGACTGACCTCTTCGCACGAGGAGGTCAAGAGAAGAAGGCACCGCCCCTACAAGGCAGTGTGCTCTGTCACCGCCTCTTCTTTTTTTTTTTTCTTTTCCCCCTCTTTTCTCTTTTTCCCTCCCATTTTTTATAAGTCGCCCTTTTTGTCTCCTCTCTCCTTCCTACTCGTAAATCCGAACCGGGGCCACAAAGAAGGCTCTCCCCGCCCCCCTCCCTCCCCACTATGGTTCTTGCCTTGGCAGGCATTTTTATCGCGGGAAGACTTCAGCCCTTTATTCCCTCGTCGACTGGCGTCTTACATTGTCGCGGCTCTCTTTTTGTTGTTTTTCCCCCCGCTGAGATACTGCGACATCCGCAGCACGGGTGCGTTGTTAATATTACGGGAGACGTAGTAAATAGGACCAAACATTGTTAGTGAAAACAGGGGAAATGTATATTTTTTTTCATGTACCGTAGGTCCTATTCAATATTAATAGGGTCCCCCGTAATAGTGCACCCCGCCCGTGACTTCGTACACACCTGTTGCACTGGACCCATCCGTCAAGTGCTGTTCATGCCGTTTTTGTTTTTATTGGCAATTTTTTGCTTTTTGTTGCCCCTTCCGGAGGCTTTTGTTTCTACCGCTGTTCCATTTCTTCCACCACATGCTGTATCTACTCCGAGAGACCGTCCTCAAGGTGGCGAGGAAAATCCGTCGAAGGTTTGTTGGGTTTCTTTTGTTTCGTCCTTCTCGAGAGTTCTACTAGCCTTTCGCAACCTCTCGACAACCCCACGCATCTCATATTATGCCATGCCGAAATTGTTTACCTTGAACGTACATACGTGCTCTGTTTTCGCCATTCCTGCCCCGCTCCTTGTCATGCTCAGCGAATTGCACCGCCTATTCGGCATGCACGAAATAGCCGGAAAACATTGAAGAAGATGGCATTCGCATCGCGTTTTGACGCACACCGTCTACACCTGCCACAGTTTTGTGTATGCGGCGAAGCCAACCGTGGAAGCCGGGAAGGCTCGTCCAGCAGTAAGGAAATATACATGTACCGTTGCAGGCGCTGGCGCAAATGTGATGGTGCAGGGCTCAACATGGTGGATGCAGGATTCAACCAGAAGTCGAAGCATTCAGCTGGGCTCCTTATGCTGGGAGACATTTTCGTGCTTTCGTGGAAATTGAGGTGTTGAGCGTGATAGGTAGGCGGAGAAGAGCTACGCGTTGCAATCGATCAGCAACCAGTACGGTACGCAGCACGACCTCCTAATGTTCGGAGCTGCCTGCGTCTGTTCGATCCTGGCGAGTGAGGTTCTGCGTGATAGAAGGGGCGGAAACAAGCTGCGCATTGCGGTCGATCCAAGCGACACCGTCATGTCAATTTGGCGTGCTTAGAGCGGTGTGTGAGTGTTTTGAGTGTTTGGTGTCAGGGGGACTGGACTGCGCTTGCGTGCCTGTGGACTTACAAGCCAAGGACGAGGGGATGGCTCCGATTCGTTGTGGCGAACGGCTGAATTGGGAGGTGCGTACGCTCGTTCTTAACGCATGAGGTGCGTTGTGTTAAAGGGATACAAGGAGCAGCGGCTGCGCGAGGTCGATCTAAGCGACATCGTCATGCCCATGAGGCATGCCACAGGGCAGCGAGCGCGGGTGTTTTGTTATATTAGGCAATTTCACGGCGATCACGTGCCGATGGACTGACAAGGGTAGGGAAGCCTGTACGCCTGTCATACACGGCCGCATTCGTATGACCATAGGGTGTGTTACGGGGGGGGGGGGGGGGGGGGGGGGTATACTACCAAATAAATTGTGGCAAGCGGCTGAATTGACCTCGGCGGCTCGTGAAAAACTGGTGGCTTTGTTTTTGTGCCTGTGACCTCTGGCGAGCGTTTGTCGGGGCTTGCCCCAGGTGCGCGAGCTTATCGCGCAGAGAAAGGTCCGCAATGAGATAACGGATCAGTATCTGGTTGGCGGGAGGAGGGGGGCAGGCGTATTCATCGTTTGCTTGCCGTAGTCATTTGACCAGGGGGGGGGGCTAGGAGAAGAGGCTAATAATAGTCGTATATATAATGATTTTTGAACACTACCCCGTGGACTCGCAAAGTTAATTGAGTCCCGTGACAGTCGGGTGGCGGGGGTTGGGTACGGGAAAATACTAAGAATATTCGCGTGTATAATGAGTTTTGAATCACCCGCTAGCCCCGCAACACATTTGTATCTGAGGAACCCAGGGACGGTAAGGTCTAGCGTGTCAAATTTTGTGTGCTGTCTTATTAGATAAGCTGCCTAAGGAACTCGAGGCTGTCGGAACTAGCGTGTCAAATTGTGTGCTGTTTTATATTTCGTGTTTTCCATCAGCGAGCTGTGTGGTGTGACACCATGAAGGACTCTGTTGCGGTGAAAGGGTGAAACCTAGAGGTACTTTTTTCTACGCACTGCTCGCCCACGAATATTCTGAAATGTTGGGCGGGGGGGGGGGGGGGTAGTGACTCGGAGCGGGTGACTAGACTCCTAGCAGAGAGCGATAGCTCGATTGGAGTTGTAAACAACGGGGGGCGGCGACAGTTAGAGTTCTACCGGCTTCGGAGTGACAGACCTGCCTGACGTGTTCCATGGCTGTGAGGCCTATAAGGACGGAAGTTCCTTAAGAAGACGGCAAAATCGATGCGACTTGTTTGCCTGCCTTTTCTTGGGCTGCATGACGTATTAGCCACAATCTTGTCTGCTGCTGAACGCGCGCCCTCGTGCCCACGGAGTCGGTCGCACAGCAAGCGGTTATCATGCACCAGGTACAGCCAGGAAACTCTGCAGCGGCTGTAGGCTCACCGCGGGTACAGGTCTCGAGCAATAGCAATTAATCGGGTTTACTTGTGATGACACGGCGCGCGGTATGTTGCAGGCCTAGAGGAAAGGGCGTCAATAGGCTTGCGCGGGGAAAAACCGCCTAGGGCAACTGGGTTCGATTCGGCGCAACACAGATAGACGGCCGGTGGAATTGAGACACACAGTGGACGACGCGGGTGCTTACAGGGGAACAGGACGGGGTGGAGCATGCTAGACCCTAGAGCTCTATCGATACTTGTAATTTCTTGATCTACGAGTAGTTCGGAGGGAGGGATGGGGGAGGTACGTCCGTTTTGTGATGGCCAGTCGGAGCTGAAGAAGGACAAAATAACCAAGTTCGAAAAGTAAACGGTACTGCTCTTGGTGCTCTTGATCTCATTCTAGGACTACCGTACGTGAGGTCTGAATAGCCCTGCTTTGAGGTGCTCTCTTGTTGGAACGGCTGTTCCTCACACTAGTGCAACAATGGCGGGAGTGTGCATGCAGGGCACGGTAGATCGAGTATTACCAGGCAGTGCAGCAGCAGCAGCAGTAGCTGACAAAAAGTTTCGCGCCTGGTAGCAAGTATTGGTGTCGGTACCAGGTACAAGCAATGGTGTACCAGTGGGTGAGGGTGGACGTAAAGCTCCGCCGGCGAAAAAAATCGATGGCACTTGTCCGAAAACGCCTGCTTCGACGGGTTAAATTGGGACACGACGCGCAGTTACTGCTGTGAGGAGGGTTAAGTTCGCACAGGAAGGGGTGTGTACGATCAATCTTCAGCGCTCGGCCTTTCCGATACGGGAAAGAAGGGAGTTTTGTCAACACCAAACTTCAGTAGTACTGCAGTCCCGTTCTGGGGAAAAACCAGTCTAATTTCAAGTGATTTGTCCCCAAAACGGGACTGGAGTACTAAAAAGGTTAAGGTGTCTTCATATATATCTGGTGGAGAGCCTTCCGAAACTACTACCGTATGTAGAATATTCGGCTCTTGGCAGCCGTACCGTGGGTGATAGAAAACGAGCGCTGCTGAAAAACGATCGCGCCTCTGTGCGAACTCAAGGCTCTTTTACTGCTGTACGTGTGGAAGTGTGGTGTGCTACTGGTAAGTAATCTGTCCCCCAAGCGCAAGCGGGACACAGCAGCAGTCCTGAAAGGGTTCACCCCTATTTTTTGCCGTTCCGCCTGAGTACAAAATACCAGGGTACTCATTAACAATATATTTACACCAGGTACCAGGTATGTAATAATATATTATCATGCCGCTGTCTATGTATGGACCTACCACTCCGTGCGGACGACGTCAAGGGCTCAAAATGAATGACCATTGTCCTCTACGACAGGCCTAAATAATCACACGGCCTAAATTACACTATTAATGTACCAGGCTTGGAAGTGTGGGTAGTCAAAATGATGAAAGAAAAACTCTACGAGAGGTACGTACGAATTGATACTCCGTAGACAGCACCCCTCTGGACGGAATTATAAATACCGCTTGAACATTAATATGAAGACCAAGCGGCCTTTACAATTCTGTCTTAAGAGTAACAACTATTTATACAAGGACTTACTTACGTGTCTACGAGTGACGTCGCGTCGGCGATTTTTTCCGTAGGCAACCCTGTAGTCCACATGGTGATAAGAAGTTCCCCTATAAACTTACGTCCAACTGTAACGTAAAAAATCATACGTACGTTCCATAGCAGGACGTCGACGGGTAGAAAGAACGGTTTAATGTGAAAAAAACACACACAATAGTGGAGCCTTCATCGTCCAGGAACTACAGTCTGTTGCATACCAGGGTAGCAGGCAATTTATTGATGGTTGCGACAGCCCGACGACCCATGATATTGTACATAGACAATAGGTGATAAAACATTTCGTTTTTTTGGGTTGTTCAAAAATAGTGTGCGAGGGAAAGAGGATAAACTTTTTGTACATACGTAGTGTATTGCGCAAGAACTTTGCAGTCATTGATAAACACTGCCGCACGTCGCAGCTGGCGAGAGAGCGCGCGCGAAGGGCGTGAGTTATTATTAATGGCAACATTCGATGAAAATCGATGAGCAGTGGGAATGCTGAAACCTATGCGCGAAAAAAAAAAACTGAAAACACGTACCGGGGGGGAGAAGGGACGACACACCTGTGATCACGGCTTTTGCCCAGAAGATCGCTGAGGGTAAATCCTCCTTCGAGTAAAGCTGGAGAGTAGAAGTGGCGATCAACATATATATGTATACCAGGTATATCGTATATATATTCTGCAGCAGCAGGAGTCATGTTTCTGTACCGACCCAAGCATCGCACGGAACATGCAAATAAATCCGAGTTTTTGAGGAAGTGTTCGTTCTCGCAGCGGAGGAAAAAAAAATGATGCTTTCGTCCCCCACCCCGCGTTTGTTCGTTCTGATGTGATTGCATTGTTGCTGTTTTATGTGCCTTCCGACAATTTGAAGGGCATTATTCATTTAGAATGAAAAAGCTGACCCAGCACTTCGGCGGATACCACCAATCAATGTCTCATCCCGTCAATCCTCCTTTCCCGCGCATACTCAATTGAATACGCACACAGTTATTACCACCCTTCGCCCAATTACTCTGCTGCGCCCGGTATGATACATATCGTCATCGAGTCACCTGTTGTGTGCCAGAACTATCTTTTTTCTTTTCTTTTCTTTTTTACCGTTTTTTTTATCCAACCGTCCTTATCGTATACTGGTGCCTACCAGGCATTTTTTTTTTTTTTTTTTTTTTTTTACCGTTTTTCGATCCAACCGTCGTTATCGTGTACCAACCAGTAGCCAGTAGTACCCCAACCGTCGATACCATACATATACCATCCCCGTACACGCCCTTCCTTGCCGGGGCCCTCGGTGCGCGCATGCATTCGTGGCATCCTTCGTTTCTGGCGTAGGCGGTGGTGGTCCGTCCGACCCCCTCGTTTTATCTGTGCCAGCGCGACGTCTCTGCCCTGCGGCACTGACATTTGTCCGTATTATGTCAAGAAGTTCCAAATAGGAGTTGCGAGGATGCGGAAAGACTCCAACACCATAGGCTTGAAATACAGCAAGCAAATAGAATGTATGCGGCCGATGTTGCGCCGACCAAGGAAGGAGGTTGTTATTGGCGGACCGACGCCAGAGATGAAGTGTTTGGCGCGCGCCGCATCGCCCTCCCACGAAATATCTCAAGCATCCATCCGGCCATCACGCTAAGAAACGATAGCAAGCAGCACATCCTCCGCGCAGGTTGCCGAGACCCCTCCCCCACCCCCCCCGCCCGTCCAAAATGTGGGCGTAAACAAATTCATGTGGGGGCATTGGACAACGTAAAACATCATTGGTTGTCAGGCGTACCGAATTGATAGTTGCTGGCACTGTGTGGGGTTTGATACATTGACAACTGACTGTTCAATGCCTCCACAAGGTTTTATTCAAGCCCTCATCGTGCAAGGCGGGGGCTCCCAGCCACCTGTGCACTGCTAAGGTTAAGACAGGGCTGCTACGCAGCGAGGCTCACTCCGCCATGGACACTCTTCAATTCCCCTGAATGTGGCAGCCGGGGCACCTTCTCAAAGCTTGACCCCTGCGCATACAAAAATAGACCCTCCGCGCGGTACTGATCCGAACAGTCACCATGCGTCACATGATGAGGCCCTGGCGCGACGACGCTGCAACACACAGCGCTGTGAAACCCCGGAGTGTGTTTCAACCGCACCCTGCAACCAATTGGACGGTGCGTATACCAAGCGCCTCTCTCGGCAGAACTCCAAGTACTTGCTGCAACTTCAATTTTGCTAGCCCACAAAGCACAATCCCAAGATAACTACTACTGCTGTTGTGTCACATGCTTTCGCGCTATACACCCAGGGGCGCCCGGGGAGTGGGGTATCATACACCAGGTCACTAACCCCCCCCCCCCCCCCCCCCCCCCCCCCCCCCCCCCCCCCCCCCCCCCCCCCCCCCCCCCCCCCCCCCTGGACATCGGTCAGCACGCGTCTGAAATCCGTAATGCGACTCTCTTTTCGTCCTTCTCGGCAAAAGCCGGCGGAGGTTCAGCCTATGCACCCCCCGTGATCTGATGTGATTGCGTTGATACTATTTTTTATGCCTTCCGACAATGTGCTGGGCATTATTCATTGAGAGTGAAAAAGCTGACACAGTTCGGCGAATACCACCAATGTCTCATCCCACCAATGTCTCATCCCGTCAATCCTCCTTTCCTGCGCGTACTCAGTTGAATACGCACTGTTAATGCCACCCTTTACCCAATTACTGTACCTGCTCTGATACATATCGTCATCGAGTCACCTGATGTGTGCCAGGATTATATATATATATTACCGTTTTTTTTATCCAACCGTCCTTATCGTATACTGGTGCCTACCAGGCAATTTTTTATTTTTTTTTTACCGTTTTTCGATCCAACCGTCGTTATCGTGTACCAACCAGTAGCCAGTAGTACCCCAACCGTCGATACCGTACATATACCACCCCCATACACGCCCTTCCTTGCCGGGGCCCTCGGTGCGCGCATGCATTCGTGGCGTCCTTCGTTTCTGGCGTAGGCGGTGGTGGTCCGTCCGACCCCCTCGTTTTATCTGTGCCAGCGCGATGTCTCTGCCCCTGCAGCACTGACATTTGTCCGTATTATGTCAAGAAGTTATTCCAAATAGGAGTTGCGAGGATGCGGAAGGACTCCAACAACATAGGCTTGAAATACAGCAAGCAAATAGAATGTATGCGGCCGATGTTGCGCCGACCAAGGAAGGAGGTTGTTATTAGCGGACCGACTCCAGAAATGACGTGTTTGGCGCGCGCCGCAACGCCCTACCACGAAATATCTCAAGCATCCATCCGGCCATCACGCTAAGAAACGATAGCAAGCAGCACATCCTCCGCGCAGGTTGCCGAGACCCCTCCCCACCCCCCCCGCCCGTCCAAAATGTGGGCGTAAACAAATTCATGTGGGGGCATTGGACAACGTAAAACACCATTGATTGTCAGGCGTACCGAATTGATAGTTGCTGGCACTGTGTGGGGTTTGATACATTGACAACTGACCGTTCAATGTCTCCACAAGGTTTTATTCAAGCCCTCATCGTGCAAGGCGGGGGCTCCCAGCCACCTGTGCACTGCTAAGGTTAAGACAGGGCTGCTACGCAGCGAGGCTCACTCCGCCATGGACACTCTTCAATTCCCCTGAATGTGGCAGCCGGGGCACCTTCTCAAAGCTTGACCCCTGCGCATACAAAAATAGACCCTCCGCGCGGTACTGATCCGAACAGTCACCATGCGTCACATGATGAGGCCCTGGCGCGACGACGCTGCAACACACAGCGCTGTGAAACCCGGAGTGTGTTTCAACCGCACCCTGCAACCAATTGGACGGTGCGTATACCAAGCGCCTCTCTCGGCAGAACTCCAAGTACTTGCTGCAACTTCAATTTTGCTAGCCCACAAAGCACAATCCCAAGATAACTACTACTGCTGTTGTGTCACATGCTTTCGCGCTATACACCCAGGGGCGCCCGGGGAGTGGGGTATCATACACCAGGTTACTACCCCCCCCCCCCCCCCGCTGTAGGAAGGATCGAAACATATTTTTTTACACATTCGTTTTGTTTTTTTTCGTGTGATTTGTGTGGCAGTACGGAAGAAGCGCACGCCTCGTACTCATACAGATGCGTTGTTTTCCCTACTCATGTACCTTGGTATAGTATGTCATACGATATATTTTATCTGCTACTAATGGTGTTCTGGTTTGCTAATTTGATGGGCACTGCGTCGTCGTGTGGTTAAGCGGGTATACGTAACCGACATGTGTCGTCGTCGCTAAACTCGTTATCCACAGCAATGACATACCCACGCGATGTCTCCTCCTACCTCGACCTTCTTCAGGCAGTGCTTATCCAGCCGAGCCTGCCAACCCCACGGCTCTTCGGGGCCGTCTGGTCCACCTTTGAGCTAGCTCATAGCTTCTGTGTACCACTCACTGCTGCTGCAGTCGACCCAACTACGCAGCTGTGGCCTATGTGTAGGTCGCCGCCGAACAGTAGTATTATGGTGTTATGGAAGGCTTTGTATCAAGCAGGGGGGCGGGGGGCGACTCTCTACTGCCCCTTGATTTCCTTTGTTGTATCAAGCAGGGGGGGGGGGGGCGGCCCTCTACCGTCCCCTGAATTCCCTTGCATTAAACAGGGGGGGCGGTTCTCTACCGTCCCCTGTTTTCACTTGTACCAAGCAGTGAGGCGGGAGCTCTCTACCATCCCCTGATTTCCCTTTTATCAGGGGCAACGACTCTTTACCTTACCGTCCCTTGATTTCCCTTGTATCAAGCAGGGGGGGGGGGGGGGGCGGCTCTCCACCGTCCCCGCAATTCAGTTTGGTATAGGTATTGTTCAGGCGTAGAGGGAGGGGACGGTGTCCGGTACCCCACCCCCTGTCGGGAGGGCCGATGTTGAATAATTCGACGTGAGGTGTCGAAAAATATTTTTCTGAGCGCCCTCGTGTGCTACCTCGAGCAGGATTATCACCGTTCGTCATAGTAGGACCCTGCCGTGTAATACATGTAGGAGCTGATTAGTATTTACTGTGATGCAGCAGCGCTAACGATACGGGTCGCCGTGCTGTTCCCCAGAGAGCATGCGATATGGTCTTGCCTTGAATGACGCGGAAAGGCCGGAAAATACCCGCGGGTACTTGTATTGGGATCGCATTTGTATTGCTTGGGAGGCGTGTCTTAGATGAAACCTGCCGGGGGGGAGTTCCGGGGGGTTCCCGCGAGGCAAATGAGTAATCGGTCTTTCACTCTTCCATCGTACGGAAAGGAATAAATCTACTTCTTCCTCCTGCTCAATCATTTAGGTTGGACGGTCGTACGAGGAGGATACCAGGTACCATCACGTACCAATTTGAGCAACACTGTTTCAGTTACAGTGTAAGTTGCGTACTACTGATAGCTCTTATGAAGCGCCTGACGTGGCAATATATATACTGGTAGTATCTCATCCAACAACCGACCCCGAGAAATGTGTGTAAGCTACAGTGAGCCCGACGCACAATCTCAAGGGCTTGCAAATGTTATATGCAATACGTACACATTGGACGCAGATATGCTAGTACGTGGCTCAGTTGGGCAGCCTCTTCAGCCAGACCAGGTATGGGCCTAAAAATGCAACACCTACCCGCAGCACGGATTGTGATGAGACGATAATATGTTGGAGGTTGCAAGTCAGAGCGAAATAAAAAAGAAAAACGATTGATTGATTTTGCGATGCATGACAATCACGGTGGAGTACTACATACGGTTCTTTTGTGGAGTGATATACCATGCCTTTTTCTGCGAGCAATCGCAACTTCTGGAATGCGAGAAAATCGCGTTGTAGGACTCGCGCAGCCCAGGTTCGAGCGGGTACAGGCTTCACACTGTTGATACTGCTGATAGGCGGAGCCGACGATATTCGCGACGTATCTGTAGGCTCTGGAGATGGGAGTGTCGTCGTCGCCAATGTTACGAGAGAAGATGATGAGGCGGTATGGGACGAGCCCGTCTGCTGTGCAGGTGTCTCTGGTTACTCTTGATTGACGCGTGTTCAAAACAAATTAGCGCTTCTTTTAGATTCTCCAGAGGCTTCTAGGAGACAGGGTAACTATCCCCCTTCTAGAGGAAACAGTAAATAGCAACGACTCCACAATAAGAGAGGCCACGGGTAGCCGGGACCCCCCCCCCCCTGCATAATGCGGGCATCAACAAATACTTGTCGAGATTCTGAACAATGCAGCACACCAACAGGCGTACCGAATTGAGAGGTTGTTTGCTACATTGTTCAATGTCTCCACATTGATTGTTTTGCGCCCGCATGGTGCATGTCGGGGGGGGGGGGGGGGGCACCCGTGAGAGAAGCGGGGATGGTATCATGACGAGTACACAAGCATCGCAGGAGGAGGGGGGTCATTGAAAACCAACCACGAACGATAGATTGCCTTTGTGTGCCCTAACAATGCGATGAAGGAAAACAAGGGGAGGCACATAATAATATTGGCGTCTGGACACGAAATGTTGGAGTTTTGTCCCCCATCGAAGCACACGAGCGACTAGGTCTTGGAAAATACCCTCCCCGACCCGTTCGCGTAAAACGTACAAGGCGTCTGATTTGCAGAAACAACCTTTCGTCGACTCAGGAGCCGTACGTACGCGAGTATGAATAGTCTTCCGATCCACCGATCTTTCGCACCCAGGCCGGTGGTACGCACCACCTCTGCTGCTACGAGTATCACCATAGTAACGTCCTCGTCCCGCCTGTATAGCTCTGCAACGAATGGTGCGAGCGCCATTTCGCCCGGCACATCGCTCAAAGGAATCAAGTGAGTCCCGTGTTGGTCGTTGCCTCCCACGATAATACCGGCCTGCGTGTGACACTCGTCGAGACAGCGTAAACTTGTGTCGGTGCTTAGGGTAACGGCTGGGTCCTCCTCGACATTGTGGGTGTCTGCCATGGATTGCGCACTAGAAAGTTGCACGGAGATACGTACATGACGCACGCGGTGCTTTAGCGTGGGCGACCAGACGCTGGAAGGCGAAAACATTCGATAATATCCTCAAGGTATGCTATTACAATTTTGTAAAATCTTGTCTTCAAACGAAAACGCTGCGTACTGACACGAGGCCTACACGATTGGGGTGGGGCCTTTCGGGCTACTATCTTGAGGAAATCCTGTTCCGGTATTTGTTGACTACTTCCGCAAAAAACAGAGCCTGCAACTTGCGCGGCAAGAAGCCCGAAGTATTTACATTATCGCAACAGCTACTCGTACGTATTAGCGTCCGGGGGGGGGGGGGGGGGGGGGGTTGCAAGAGGCAAGGCATCACGTCGCCCATGGCGTTTTCGTGATAATACTTCCTGTCAAGCACGATACACAGCCTTTACCCGACGACGTACAACCGCATCGTGGTCACACGCCATATAACGGCGGCGAAAAGAAAAAAAAGCGACAAAAAAAGTGGACGTGATACAAACAATAATACGCAGCAGCTTCCCCGACCATCCAGAACGTGCAACCCATGACAAACAACATATTCGTTACTGCTAACCCCCCCCCCCTCCCATGCTCCGTCTCGAAAGGGATGCGTGGTCAATGGTCAACGACTAAGGCAAGCAACAAATGAGTACGCCCCCCCCCCCCCCCCCCCCCCCCCCCCCCCGGCCCCGAGCATGCTTGTGGCATGCAGCCCACCGTCAGTCTCTCCCATGGCCTTTCGCGCAGCCAAGCATTCTTAAAAACGCGAACGTTCCATGAAATATTAGGCCTAGCGTTCGGCTCCAACTGGCGGGAAGTGCTTTCCATGTCTCAGACCTATGCCAATGGGAACGCGAAGTATCAATAAAAAGTTTGAATTCCAAAGATACCCGCCAAAAATATTTAGAACAAGCTTCCTATCGGCACATTCAGAAAAAAAAAAAGTTCCCAACTTTTGGAAAAGCCCGAAAAAAGCAAATCTAGGGCCGATGTTGGGCCAAGATCGGCCTGAGAAAAACTCAGGCCGATCTTTGGTTCGAAGCGGCGAGATTCCGAGTCCTCGACAGACATCGATCGACAAAACCAACGATTGCGTCATGAATTCTGAACGGAGTGCGCTCGTTAGGGGCTCCGACCCACCCTCGGGTCACCGTCTTCACACAATGGCCAGTGACGTGCGGCGGGCGCTGGCCAGGCGTACGATAAAAATACAAATAGCCGCTGGTGTGTACAAAACAGAAGACAAAATTTCTCGATCCGTCTCGAATGGCAAAAAACAGCCTTTTTTCAGGTTTGGGAGGATACCGCAGGACGCCGCCGGCAAGCTCTCGCGCCCTAGAGCATGAATTCACTTTCTATCTTCGATGCCGTCATCTATACTCATTGGCCTTGCCCGACACCAAGCGGATTGGCCTTGGGCTGAGTTTATATCGAGATCGAGCATCTGTCGTCGCACGAGCTCATTTTTATCAGCGTGTTGACAATTTGCAACGAGAGAAAACAAATTGCGCCGCCTGCAGCCGTTGGAAAAAAAAAAGAAAAAATCAAACATTTTTTCCCTTTTTTCCCACAGCGGCGGTACGAGGATGTTTTCGGCTGTTTTTTTAAAGCAATATTTTTGAAAAAAAAAAGTTTCGGACTTCGCGTTTCCATTGGCATAGGTCTCACCCCCTTTTCTTCTCTCGAAAATCTCTGTTCCGTACCGCTCTAGCACGGAAATGTCAGGAACGTCTAGGGTTCATATGTATACGACCCTTATGATCCCGTCCACTGTGGATACAATGGCAGTCCGTAGCGATCCCGTTCTCCCGATGGGCGCCGTAAATTCGTCAGAGCGTTGCACAATTCCGGCTGATTTTCGCTTGCTCAAGCTGCGGGTCTTGTGAACAACGCCAAACCTCTCCACCAACTCACACTCCCCCGGCACCTCGACATCCAATGCAAGTTCAATCTCCCGAGTGAAACAAGTCTAGGCCACGCACCAACCTCACCGAAAAGCAAAAGTTCGCGAAAGCATGTGTACAGCAACACACAATGCAGCACGCGCTACATACGGTGTCGAGCACCCACATCTCAAGAGACGCCATCTTGAACGAATGTTTTCCCCGCGAACAAACAAACTAACCAACCAACGTACACAACGGCGACATTGAACCACCAGTAGATGAGGGCCACATTCGCGACTGGTTCACCATACATCGACACAACGGCGGTCCACGCGAAACGCCTGCACACAATGGTTACCGTATCACACGGGTCATACGATAACATACCCCCTGACACGAATTTCAGAGCCGATTTTCTCCAAACCCTGCCTTAAGGGCCTAGGGCACACACGCAGAAAAACGGTGGCTCTGGAAATATCTCGCAGACATATTTCCATAGACGCGTCGCTCGGCGTTTAAGCTCTCCCCGTTGTCGAAAGCACACATGTTTGAAGTTTGCCCGACGGAGTGTGATGTCTTGCGTGTTGATACGGAAATAGTTGCGTAATGCAAGAAGTTGCCTCCCTTACATCGCACACGCCTCCCAACAGTTCTGGCGCGTGACTGCTCGTTGTTCAGCGGCGGCGGCGTCTCGAACAACGTCGTGTCTGTCGCGCCTCCTGTCGCCGTCAAGCCAACAAAGGTGAGGTGCCTCCACGATGAATGCTCTGAAATGTTGAACCATAGCCCCGAAATGAAGTTGAACGGCACTCTCGGAATAAAGTTGAACGGTAGCCTCGAAACGGATGCGAGGCGAATGGTTGCCGTTAGCTGCTCTGAATAATCTTGTGCATGCCAAAAATGCGGTGCGATTCGCTGCGCAACAAAAAAGAGCGGTCGTTGGCGCCGGATGGAATACACACTGAAGTAGCGCTGATATACATCGATATCGTATGCATGCAGCCGAGCTGGGTATCGTTTGCGACTACAACATGGCATGCACTGATTTTTTTTTGTTCCAACCAACAAAACTCACGTTTCAAACAATAACCCAACAGCTGCAACACTTTTTTTCTGCCTGTTTCGCTGTTATAATACCAAAGTGAGGCGAAACTCTTGGGTATCCGTACTGCAGCAATACACGGCGAAAACCACAAGTGACCTACACCCTCGATAAACTGAACACCCCCTAAAACCGTTTTCTACGTTGTAGTTTTCTCATTATACTCCTCAATGAACTGTCGGTAACTCACCAGTATCGCACGGTGCCGTTGACCCCGAAAATGGCCGTCTTCGAGCAATCACGGCGTTCGCATTGCGCCTTTCCCCCGGCCTCATCTCCTGTACCGACTACCCCGTGCTCGCCCCCACCCTCCCCCATCCGCGGTCTCTTATTGTGAGATTTCTTGTCGTTTCCAGCAATCCGTATGGCAAGCTCTTCATTGGGGTCTTCCCCATGAGCCTCGAGCCTGCTGCGCCGCTTTGCCGAAGTCGAGGTCGCGCGCACATCGGCCAGCGAGTCCTTCCGTAAGCTGCTCACGCCTTCAGTCACCGCCCACGTTCGCTCCATCGAAAAATAATTCGCGCTCTCTGGGGAGGGTGTCACTACCTCGTGTCCTCGTCTGCTGGTCGCGTTTTCTCCATCACTAGCTGTGGTCTGTATCCCGCCCCCCCCTGCAGAATCTCACACGTGGCCAGCTGCCGTCGGTTGTGCCTGGATGGCGGAGTCCACCCCGTGTCGTGGTTCTCGCTGACGCCCCTGTTATCGCTACTAGCGTTCGCGCGCTTTTGCTCGGCCTCGCCATCGCCCCCTCGAGGTTCTGCGATCGCTTCGATCACTTCTCCTGCTTTCAGACCCGCCGCCTTGAAGTGCTTCCGCTGCTCCCGTAGCTCCTTCTTCACCCTGGCATCAGCCTCCTTGATCTCTTTGGTCATCCACTGCGCGCCTTGGTTTTCGAGTGCCCCGGAAGCCTCGAGGAGCTTGCGGGACGGCGCGCGCGGCCTTCTGCCGGAGCCGCTTGCCTCTGCCTCTGCCCGGGCGAATTCCCTGGCTTCCTGGAGCAGCCTGATCTCAACGGAAGGGGCCATTCCCGAGGTGTCCACCACGCGCGAGCCCCGTGGACTTTGCGTGGTAGAGACAGCTTCGAAATCGTGGTCATGTTCGAAGGACGCTGCTGGTGATGGAAATGAGGGAAGGGGCGGATGCATACCGGGCGCAGCAAAATCGTCTTGTCAAAGTAGCCCGCGGGGAATCCATGTAAGTATGCGGTGTCTGAAAGGGTATGGCCTGTAAATTGGCGGTCGGTGGCAGGGCTGGAAGGGAACGTTCCTGTACTTCTATACCTATAGATGAACAGTCAACCGTACTCACACAGAGCGCTACGTGGTAGCAGCGTGATTCTAACATGGGCGACACCAGCACATTCATATCCTTGGGGCCCAGTGCTAGGGCAAGCTTGTTCACGGGTTCGATCAAACCTCGACGGTCAGATCGGGTCGGGTCGGGTAAGAGTGACCCGATCCGTCCCGTGAGTGTTTGAAAACCTCCTGACCCGATCCGACCCGAACCAACCCGACCCGTGCATCTTTCGAAAGCTTCCTGACCCGACCCGCGGGTTGGGTTCATGACCCGAGAAAACCCCTGGTACTAAAGTATATAAGTGCGAGCGAATGCGAGTTTCTAATTTACACGGCGCCAACAAAAAAAGGTACTGTACATCTTTCTAGATCGCTTCAAAAGCCCAAGACCTACGCCCGACCACCGTTTACTTTCCGAAAAAGAAAGAAATCAGTGAGTACTGGTGATTGTATTTCTCGCTTGAAAAAAAAAACTCCCGATGCCCACAGGTTATATATAGGCTGACCTGGCAGTTACAAATACCCTGCCGCGCGATTTTCTCACGGCAGCCTATACTATCTTACAGTAGTGTTGTCACTGCAAGCTAGCTCGTGCTGCTACTGCAGGAGTGTATCCCGTTTAGGAGTGCAGTCCCGTTTTGGGGCCAAAGCACCCAGATTCTACTGTAAGTACTGTAGTTTGTCTCCAGAACGGGACTGCACTCCTAGAAGGGATACAGCACCCTATTTTTATGAGGCTCCTCACAAAAATGAGTTATTCTCCTCACCCACAAACTGACTTGTGATTAAAAAAATACAAAAATGGAATTCCAACCATCTTGGGTAGCTCCTCATTTAAGGTACCCCTTGAAGGAGCTTTTGAAGGGGCCACATTTAGGCTCAATACTTTCTGACCAGCTGAGTCTCGTCAAGTGAGCTGTCATATTATACATTTTCACGAGCATGTTAGGTTTAGGACTATAGCCCATAGAAGTGTTTGGCGGGGTGCGCGAATAATATTCGTTGTAGACAGGTTTCGGGTGATCGATATTGAGAGCTCTTCACGTGAGGAGCGCGGAAAACAAGGCTCCACCGATACCGTTGGGGCGCCACGTCCGGTCAGAAATGTTTGGGCCAAAAAGTGCTACCGTGTGCCCTTGATACGGTAGATGGTGGCAGACGCGTGCTACGATGGAAGTTCACAACTTTTTGGACGAACACTTTTCTGAAATTACGGAGCTCCTCAGCCGAGGATCAATCTACCCGGTATAATATCGTACGTACATCGTATATCGTATTTTTATATATGTATTTGTATAAGCGGGGCTTCGCCGTGGCGGGCTGACTTCCGCCTGCGGCTCCGCGCATGCCCGTAATGGCTAAGGGCGTACCGGTGTGCAACTCGAGGCTGCTAGTGCGACAGTACTGTCAAGGGGTGTATTAAAAAAAGACAATTTTGAGTGAAGAGAAAGAACACGCTGCAAACACGAGAAAACTAAACATTGCCATCCGCCATCCGGCCCAACAACGCAATACTCGTTCGTATGCAGCAGCAAGCAGCACTACAAAGTACTACGTCCGAGACGCTCGGCGTCCGTACTGTATACTTCCTGCACAGATATACAATTAGTTGAGCAGCAGTCGATCGAGCTAATCGACAGTACGAAGCGCCGGCGATTACGTTGGTGCATCAAGTTCAGCAGCAGCAAGCAGCAGCATAGCGTACAGGTACATATCATACGAAAATTACGCTGGGACGAGACTCCTTATAAATGTCAATTACGAGACGGTACTCGTACAGCTTCCGAAGCAGACGGATCCGTCTTTCAGCTTTAATGCGGAGATACATCACCGAGAGGAGTTGACTTGCACAATAGCCATGCTTACACGGGGTTCAGCATCAAAAACATGTCGCAGACAAAGCAGCAGCACTAGCAACGAAACAGAACAGCAGCAGGACATACATAGCAGTAGCACCAGGGCAGCGGATGAACAGCGGCGGCAGCAGAAGTAGCACATCATGCACGTCCGAGGCTGCCCCTGGCACAACAGTCGAGGCAGGCGAGCCCGGTGGCGCACGAGGAGGAAGAAGCACGACATCGTCGTCGTACCTCGTCGTAACCGGTACATGTTCATGACCTCAATTTTTGCTTGGCGGTTACACGATAAAAAATTAAAACGCCTTCACAATACAACCGAAACTTCACGCCTAATGTGATACTGGTGCCCAATGGCAATGACGAGTACTCGTCATTGCCATTGTTGGTGCCTAATGGGAATGACAATATATAGTCATTCCCATGATGGTAATCATTGCTGCGTGTAAATAAAAAACAAAATCGTAGACACCGTTTGTACCCCCACCACTCTACCGCTCCTCCCGCGGCGTAGACTCATCCAATTCGGACGAAACCAGAGACCTCGTCTTCTCTGCTGCACGGAGCCTGGTCGCCCGACGTGCCCAGCAGCCGAAGAGGCTCGTGACGCTCGTTTCCCGACCATATGCTAGCCTACGAACCTTATCGTTTTTGCACAAAACTCGTGCCTTCATACGTAAAATAGCCCGAATCGGAATTTCGACACTCGTTTCTGGAACGCCCAACCCTCAACGCACAAGCAACGGCGGAGCATGAGACCGGCCACCCCAGTCCATATTCACCACACTCTTGCCGCCATGACCTGTCGAAAGCCGCGGAGGATTCGGCCCCTCCCGTTTCGGCCAAAGGAGAAGAGGTCCAATCTGGGTGCTGGCATCGAAAACAGAATATTTTAACCGTCACGAGCGAGCATAGATGTCGGTTGACGCCACATCTGCCCCTTGACAGGCAGCCGTCAAGGACATCCCAATGCTCAAAACTATTATATTTCAGGAGGGTTTGACGGTTCAAAGGTAGGACTGACGGGCAAAGGTAGGCCGTCAACCAAAATCTTTGACCACGAGGCTGATAAATCAAGTATCGACCACTCAACTCGTCCAACTCACAGCCGATGTTTTATAAGAAGCTTCTGCAAGAAACGAGCACAGCACACCCCCGGCCACAGCTGTCAAGGACATCCTAATGGTAAAAACTATAATATTTTGGAAGAGGTTTGTCGGGTCAAGAGTAGGCCCGACGGGGCAAAGGTAGGCCGACAACCAAATTATTTGGCCACGAGACTGTCAAAAATTAAGTATCGACCACTCAACTGGTCCAACTCAGCTGACGTATTCACACCCGGCCAGCCGGCAGCCAGGGCACGGCGCAAGCACGCCCGAGGCCACCCCCGACACAGTCGGGATCGGAGATCACGATGAGGCAGTTTCGTCCCGTGAGGTGAACCTCATCTCGCGCTAGCACGAAAAACGCAAAAAAATACGTCTAAGAAACGCTGACGAGCGCTGAGAGCACAGGGCCAACAATATCGTATATATATCGAGTATTCCATTCGTGCTGCAATATTGTTCGTTTCACACCTATGGTAGGCCTGCTATATAGCACGTGTTTCGTCGAGTCAGTTTTGGGTGGTAGGGGGTAGTTTAGTGCAGGTATGGGGCTCTTCAAATGAGGAGCCTCGTAACAATAACGTGCTCGTACCCCTACCGCACCCCTATCGACGGTAGCCACTGTAGACGGGAATATAAGTTCCGTTTGATAGTAATATCATGGTTGAAGCGGTTCTTATATTCACGGTCAGAGTGGAATCATACTTTGGGGATTAATGAGGCCCCTCTGCTGCGATCAGTCTGAGACTCTCACCCAGAGCTACTACCCCCCCCGCGTTGATTCGCCGATAATCAACGCGGCACCTCGTTGCAGAGAGTAGCCACCCCGGCAAAATAAACACTGCGTTGACCATACGCGAAGCCTGGTGAGCGCTTTACCTTGTTCGTCCCGCGATGGTGAAGTGGACCCCAACGAGGAGGACGACCCCGGAGACAAGGGCGCGCGGGGGGAAAACATATTTCCACCCTTCCTGCCGCTCTTCCCTGCCCCGGCGGCCTTCGTCTTCCCTTTTCCCTTCGTACTCCGTCCCTTCTCGCCCCTCTTTCTCTGCTTCTGCTCGGTTTCTTGGGTCCATTCCTCGTCGTCATCGATAACATCTTGTTTCGCAGCTAATTCTCTCCTCTTCCTTTCTGCGACGTTTCTTCGAGAGTGCTCGCGATTCCTGTGCCCCGTGCAGCGTGGAGGAAGCAAGACAAGAGTCGGCCGGCGTCATTAGTTGTCGAACCCGGCGCAGGTATGATGCCACTGCCACACCGGAACCATTTTTACGTGATATGGCAACAGAGGCATGCCTCTTGGTGCAGACGTCAAGTCCCCGCCGATAGCATAGGGGTGTGTCGGGGTGTGGCCATCGCTTTTACTTTCCAGCTCTCTTGACAAGCCGTGGTCACAGGTGTCTCCTCCCCCCTCCCGTATAAATACGCCTTCATTCGTGTCGCGCGTTAGAGTTCAGCATTCATGCTGCTCCTCGGTTTTTCATCGAAATTTGCAAAACTCAACTCTCGAGCGCTTTCCCCGATGTGGAAAAGGCACGTAACCTTTTTCTTTTCTTCTTTTTGGGAATTTATATGCGGCAGGGTGGTGTTGATTGCGTATCTCCTTCCCACTTCTTGTCGGCTCAAAAGCGAGATACATAAGACACGTAGTTGGAAGGTGTTTATCGAGATTGGGCAACCAATCAATCGATACAGCGATGACGGTAGTGTGGGAAGACCTTTTTTCCAACCAGAGGTTTGGACGCAACCCTGGCCGAGGAGAGGAACAGCGCACATTTTGGATAGACAATCGTTTTTCACTTCATTATCTATTAATAGATGTTCAGCGCAGATAAACTTATGACCTGTACGATCTGTATGATCTAGATCATGTTGCAGGGTGGGAGCCGTATAGCCTGCATGATCCAGGACATGTTTTCTGGGTTGGATTTATGATGTGCAGATCCTTGCGCAACATCTCATAACAGTACGTTAGGATCTAGATGAAGGGTAGGAATCTAGATGGTCTATACGTAGATAATCTATCTGTGGATGACATATCTGTAGATGATTAATATGTAGATGATCTATGTGTAGGTAATCTATCTGTCCGATGTCTGCAATACTATTAGTAGTGTGACTTGTCGTCGAAGCCAGAGCGACGGAAAACCTGGTATATCATACGAAACACTGCTGTACTCGGGGATCGGGTCAGGGTCAACATGCTCACGCGCCCCGAAGCATCATAGCAGCAGCATGTTCTGCTGTTGCAACGGGAGCGACAGGTTAAATTGACACACGATAAGTATTTCAAATATGGAAGTGTGGTGAGCTTCAACCCTTTGAGAACAAACTGCAGTCCCGTTTGGGGGACATACTACCTAGAGTTCGAGTGGTTTGTCCCCAATACGGGACTGCAGTTTGCCCTCAAAAGGTTGAGCTTTATTTTTTTTCCAATCCGCCGGAGGATGAAAAAGAAAGCAAAAATGGTATTGTCCGCCGGGTCCGCCTTTGTTTCATTTTCAAAGGCAGATTTTGGGTGAGGAAGAAAGATCCGCAAGTGAAAAAAAAAAACTCGAAGATCGAGGCGCATAACCCTACCTTAGCATGCGTGCCCATCTATACACCAGGTACACTCTACACACAGAACTCGCGCCGCCGCCCACTCTCCGAAACGCGCGCTGGTCACCTCGGCGTATGCTGCGGGTAATATTTATTGGTATGACTGGGATATAATGTACACTATTCGATACAAAGTGCTAGATAAGTGGCTCAAAGTTTTATATGCAGGCGGCGCTGAGAGGATCAGGTGAGGTGGAGGTAGCCACACCCCTTGGGGGGGTAATCTCCTCCGGGTAATAGGTGTAGAACGAAACATAATTATACCGGGTACGAAGTTAGTTCCTCAGATGCAATGGTCGAGGAGCCCAATCAGTCAGAAACCTTCAGCCATACCCGTATCCCTAATTGCAATCCCTATCCCTAACTGCAACCCCTATCGCAACACGCCTTGCAGCCCACCTAGAAATCCTCTCCTTCTCGATGTTCATGGATTCCTTCAGCAGGTGCACCATGCCGTGCTTTTTGTGGCTGGCGCAGTACACAGGGCGCCCCATCGACAGGCCGTAGTGGGGTCTGGTGTCGCACCTACAGTCACCAGCAGAAGTAGTAGGACGGGCGGAGCAGACTATTATTGCCAAAGCGCGACAAAAAGTGTGAGAAACTAAAGAAGACGAGGGCTGTGAGTAAGGCCAATCATACTACCAATGAGTGAGGCATGCCTTACCAAATGAGTAAGACATGCCTTATTCATCAGTGGTAAGGCATGCCTTACACGTGATTTGACGGCTGCTTAGTACTTGTTGGAGTGGTCACGCAATCTAACCAACTGAACTAGTTCTTCATCACCAAAAAACACATGCGTTAAGTCAGATGCAGACACGCGGAACTCCGCAAATTAGCGCCACGCAACCAAGTGCTGTACTGCCTACCCAGCTAAATACCTAATCGGCGGCTTCTTGTCAGCTAATCTATAAAGCCCTACAAAGAAGACCCACGGGCGTGCTTGGCAGCGAAAGCTGGCCGAGCAACGGGTACCTGATCGTACAACTTTTCGACGGTGTTATCGTTGGTAGAGGGGGCGACACGGCTGTGAACAGCACGAGCCTCTGACGCTCCCGAAGCGCTTCAAACTGGACGCAACAGAACACGCCAGCACGACGAGATTTACGAACTACTGAGCGACTGGTATCACGGGGGAACACATCATATGATAGCAATGAGAACCGAATATGGTTGTGTCAATACAGGGCGATCCATGGGTTCTGACTACTCTATATGACTATGCCCCCCCCGAAATAGCACATACTTGACAAATATCGGAGAAAAACGCGATGAAATAACGCTAATCTCGCTGAAACCGTGTATCAGCCTTTTGTTAAACCCACTTCAGGTGTTGGAATCCGGATATATAGCAAGACCTGAAGAACGAGAAAGCCCTGTTTTATCGAATCTTCTAGGAAGAGTGTTCAGCAGGAAAAACATCATCATCGTCATCATGCTGCGCGCATATCGCACACCTCCTTCCGTCCCACTTCCACAGGACAAATCTCCCACCCCAATCAGATGCATGCTGCTGTACAGAAGGTGCAACCTACTGTAACATTTTCTGAGAGTCCTTTCCTTACTTGAGGAGCTATATACGTGTGTGTATACCTTCCCCAAAAAGCTAACCCTGAGAAAAAAAGAGGAAATAGCAAAACTCGACAGACACTCCCATGGCCTACCTACTGTAGGCATGGTAAAACAAACAATAATGGAGTTCCAACGATGAGGCATGCCTTATTGGCCAGTTCCTCAATGCCCTTAACCTTTTCAGAACTGACGTCCCGTTTTTGGGGAACACGACTTATAATTCAAGTGGTTTGTCTCGAAAACGGAATTGCAATACTAACAGTACTAAAACGGTAAATCCGGTCCGAACTAATCTGGGCGGAAATTGCTACCCGGGGTTTTCTTCGTGTGGTCGGTGCTGCAATCGTCATTTTTTTTTTCGTTTCTGACACATTCACCCCCCTCAAGTCCCAAAGGGAGGTAGGGCTGTGACTCGGCACGACTTAAGTCGTCAACTAGCCACTAGCCGAACGAAGAGCTGCACAGTCGTTTCCCTGAGGTGCCGAGAATCAAACGTATTAGGTTTCCATACAATATACTTGGTATTACGGGGGGCCATAGTTAACAGGACCAAATATTGTTAGTAAAAATCGTTAACTATATGGTTTTTTATGTATAGCATAAGTTCTGTTAACTATGGACCCCCGTAATAGTATATAGTACGAAGGAAGGATTGTTGAATGCGTGATACCTGGGGTACACTTTTCGCGGGGGGATCCCTCCGCCGGGGAGGGGACTGACTTTCGTCGGAAAACGGGCTGACCATCAGTTAGCTTCGATAGCCGACTTTCCGACTTAAGGTAGTTAGTTGGCTAACGGCACCTACCGATTGAACAATTCATAGTCGTGGAAAATCCTGGCGACTCACAGCCCTGCCCGACAGGGATGCAACCGGTACTCACCCTGGGAAGAGGCACGGGCGGTTTTTAAGCCCCACCATGCCTTTCGACTTGTGGCCGCTGCAAAATCGCGGGCGGCTCGTCCCTGAGGGGGTTTGCCGTGAAGGAACAAACGGACAGACAGCGACGGGACAGGTAAGTGGGTGGGTCGGTGGGTCGGTGGGTGGGCATCCAGCACATGCATGCTCGTCCGACTCTCGAGAACATATTGATGGAGGAGGCGTGCAACGGTTGGCATGGGTGGCACTTTTGGGGCACTGGGGCTGATAGGATTCCTTGGGGGCACTGACAACGCTATTACGGGGGTCCATAGTTAATAGGACCTATGGTATACAAAAAAACCTATACATTCACCAATTTTTTTACTAACAATATTTGGTCCTATTTACTATGGTCCCCCGTAATAGCCACTAAGTCAGGCATGCCATCTCGTTTGTCTTTTTAAAAACAATATCGGTGTAAACCTACTGTAAGGCGTGGAACTACTCATCGGGGTAATGAGTTAATCAAGTCTACACAGAACTCCACAAGTGAGGAGTCTCAGGAAATTGCCCGTACACCCCTGCTGCTGCCGTAGCATGCGTGTACGGCAACCGTTGGGTACGATTGGGTACCATGTGGCACCATGTGGTACCATTTGGTACCATTCAAGTCCAGGTCCTTCCCACTGACGTGGGGAGTTACTCACTACCTCTCGATCCGACGTTTTTTTTTTTTTTTTTTACTGTACCATCCGTCAGATGCCTCGTATGCAGACCATGGAATTGTTCTTCGGGTTTAGCATGCATGCTTCTGTATATCAAGAGTGCTTCAGAAAAAAGGTGGTAGTCCTACCGCAGCACGGCTCATTCAAACCGCACAGCGCCAATTTGCCGGTCCCTCTAACCATCTGCAATAAGCTACTGATATTTTGTTACTAGTGGGGCTGTCTTTGAGTTGGCTGACGGTAAGCCGTCGATTAGTTATGAGTCTGCTATTAATAGGCACTAACGTTAAAGTTTAGTTGGTTTGCGGGATTTGCGCCTAACTGGCACGTTTGCGCCGGGGCGTGTTTCGTCTAGTTGATACCTGGCATGATTTACTACGTCAGCTGGTTGTTGACACCGCCACGCCCAACTCACAGTCCTACAAATTGGCAAGGCTGTCTGTGAGCTGGTTTACTAAGTCACCGACTAGCGAATAGTTGGTTAGGTAATTACAGCTAGTTGCGTGCGCTAAGGCGGATTTTTGCGTCTTTGTGTCTGGCTGGCGCATTTATGGCTCGGATAGTGTTGTTATTACATACCGGTAGGGAACAAGAAAAAGATTCGGTTAGTCGGCTCACTCCGCCACGCCACTAATTTACAACTAGCCGTCAAGTCCAGTCAAATTCCGCTTCTTCGTCACGCGCTTCCCGAGGCGGACACCAGGCCGCGATAGGTTGCAAACAAAAACAGCAGGAGCTTCGTGAGAACCTTGTCGGCCGGTAGTTTGAGCCACTGCCGAAGACCACGAACTTTTTTCGTGGCAAACAGAGGCTGCAGGAGTACCGTGTCCCGCGCAGGATAACGCTTTCCGAGCCGAGTTTCTCCAAACCCAGTGGGGCACGCAAAAACAGGAATAGTGGCTTTGGAAATACCTTGTCGGGATCTTTCCATAGGCTGTTGTATCGCTCGGCTTTTGCGCCTTCCCCATGATCATCGAGAAAACCAGCTTCGAAATTCATCCGAGAATGTGCGCAATGTTGTCACATGGTGTGCTATAGCGTAACCTACGACGACTCACCTGATGGCCCGTAGCTTGGCTGGACCTGGCAACCCTCAACCTCGCACAACTTCCGGTGCAGCGCTGCCAGCGTGAAAATGTATAAGTCCGGGGGAATGAAGCCGTACGGTTCCGCAATTAATGGGGCTGGGAGTTGGGTGGGTGGACTTCACGGCCGGCTACCAGTTGGATGTGACGCAGTAAAGGCAACTACATAACTGCCGTTTTGCATTTACGAACAACAAAAAAAACACAATAAGAGCCAAACTCACGCCAAGTCAGACATAAAATACGCAAAGCTTCGCTAATTATCGCCCGCAACTAACTGGAATACCCTCCCAACCAATACCTAATAGTCGCCGACCGATAGTCAACCGACTCACAGCCCTAGTAACTAAAAAATTGTCCGATTTGAAACATATGCCGCGCACCGATATTGGGGTCAGAAACACTCTTGCGGTTTCACGGCGACGTAAGTGCGGCCGCGGGTGCAAAAGGTGCACAGGGCTACAACTTCCATCAGTTTTCCTTAAAAACAAACGAAAAAAAAAAACGAGTACCGAGTTATGAGCGCATACCGGCACGCGAGGGACGCCCCTCCCCCCCTGTCGGCTTGCTCGCTTCAAAAGCCGATGCTCCTAAACTACCACGAACAATGCCCTAGCAGAGACTTGTGCCTCGTAGGGCTGGTGCCTTATCTTCTGAGCCTTGCAGAGTTGGCGCTTATTTCTCAAGAGTCTTGTAGGGGTGGCGCCTTATTCTCACCCGAAACACGACTCAGAATAACGGTTATTCGCGCAATCCGACCGACAAATCTACTAGGTATGCGCTAGTCCCAAAACAAATACGGTACCAGGCACACCTGGTTTACTGCAGCAATAAATGAATCATAATAACCGGTATGATATTAGTTGCTCACTTGGTGACCTCAACCAGTCAGAAAATGTTGCGCCAAAAAAAAGCAACCCGTACGGTGAGATGAGTCTCAAGCAATTTATTGCGCTCGCTCTCACGTGTTATCATCTGCGAGGAGGACGACGACGGTGAATCCGAGTTTTCGGGAGAATGTACCCCTGATCTTCCAGGTTCTTGTGGAGCCATGTGGGCGGCTTTGGCGGTATCATCCTGACCACGTGACGCTGGCGGTTGCACGATGGGACGAAAAAAAAAATACGTCGCGAATGCGATGCAGAGTCAAGAAGTGTAAAACAATCACGGTCGTACTATTTTGCGCGCCTCAATTTCGTGCAGGAACGGAAGTGTCCCGTTGCCGGGGATACAAAATATACCCTGGAGCAGCCGTAGATAGGAGACGGGGAAAAAAAAGGTGCGCCGCACGTCCATAAAATGGTCTAGAGCTCTACCCATGACAGAAACAACAAATAACATGCATTCCAGCGCGAGAATTTCTCACCAGTTAAGGTGCAGGTGGCACCACGTTGCCACTAACACATGGGGTAGGAGTCGGCCAAAACAGAAGAGCTATCAAAAGCGCGAATTCATTGAAACACTAATTAGGAGACGGGAGCGCGCACGGCATGAGAATGCTACCGTGTTTTCGACTGCGATTTTTCGATACGGTGAACCGCTAAATCGCCACCGAACGCTCACCGGTGATAACAGTGCTGGCCGCAGTCCCTTCCGCCGCCCTGAAAGCTGAGTCACAATGAATCAAAGTAGAGAGCACGAACGTGTTCGAGACAGAGGGGGCGTGGGGAAGGAGCAGGGCGCAGTCCACTGGGATTGTTAGCGTGTGCTGGACAGGTTTTTTTTTGTGCTAGACAGGTTCACGCAGCAGATGCAAGCATTTGCAGCTATGAGAGTCGAAGCGCCAATAGCCTTTTGGCTTACTACTGTAGCACCATATAGTGAAATTCTGCGAGGTCCTGTTACATAACATCGCCATTCCCTGGCTTCTGGGAAAAAGTGAATGCGCTGCTAGCTTCTGCCTTTCCCCCCACGCCAGCTGTCTCTGCCCCCTTTCCCACAGGAGCTGCACAGGAGCTGCACAGGAGCTGCACAACGAAATCCCAAGAGAAGTCCTTATTGTTGTTGTTCTCCCATTAACTCATCGCCAAAACTCTAGCCCGTGGTAAGACGACAGGCTCAAAACACTCGCTCTGGAGTGGAAGAATACCCCAGCACAAAAACATTATGACTGAAGCACATGGTACACCTCAAAGTAGTTGCAGTGCGCTGATCGCTCGAACGCGGGAGAGCTTACCGTCACCATCGCGGGTCGCCAACAGAATCTTGCCCTTGCGGTTGGTGTACATCCCGGCCCTCTTATGTGACTGACAGAAGTTCAGAGGTCCGCCTTCGAGGCCGTACCGGGAAGTCCTACCACACCCAGGGTACTGGGGCGCGTGTTGGGTTGAGGTATTGCGGTACGTACGTAAAAAAAAGACACGTCGCGTAGGGGATGGGGGTCGCCGTTACGCGCGAAAAACTTTATTGCAGCCAGTCACGCGTGTATGACCTAAGGGTATGATGCAAACAGTTTACGAAGGTCGCCTGATATAAAAGTTTAGACAACGCAGAAATCAAAGCTTGAATGCGATGCAGGATCAGATATCACAGTAGTATTATGCCAACCACCAAACCTGAAAACGGTGCAGGATCAAAACTTGACCATTTTAGGACTGCAGTCCCGTTTGAGGAACAGGCTATTACAGAGGACCAGAGTAAATGGGACCAAAGATTTTGTTAGTACGGGGGTCCATAGTAAATAGGACCAAATATTGTTAGTAAAAATAGGTAAATATATAGTTTTTTATGTACCCCATAGGTCCTATTATCTATGGACCCCCGTAAGAGTAAAAATAGGTAAATAATTCACAGGTTTTCGCGTGCACAGCAGGTGTTTATTTACTATGGTCCTCCGTAATACATATATACTTTGACTGTTTGGTCCTCAAAACGGGACTGCAGACCTAAAGGATCACTTCTATGTGGTGTGCCAAACACCAAAAATAAAAACGATGCAGGATAAAACTTACAACGATGCAGGAGAAGTTACGTATAGTGTGCCAAACACTAACGTTGCGTAGTGTGTGTTGATACGTATGGCGTACGCCTCGCAATCGACCGCAGCGGCCACTTGGGCCTTGAATATTCGCTACGCCGCACGCATTACACGGCGGCTCGGGGCTCAAACACCTCTTTCTTTTTTAGCGTGTTACCCTCGTCTGCGCTTCACAGCCCTCCTGTACGCTTCACAGCAGCAGTGCGCGTTGTCCTACGGGCAACAGAGTTAGACGTTCGAAACCGTAGAGATGTTTGCTGTACCTCGCAGTGTGCGGTCTTGGCGGGGACTGCTTCTGACTCGGTCGGCTCCAATTTCGCCTTGATGCCGCTGTCCTGAGACGTCTGGCGCGTCTCTGTCTCACGCTCGCACCTGGATCGAGAGTAAAGAGCGTCGTCGAAAAGTGCGAGCAAAACGTTGACTGACAGCAGCCCTGGCATGTTTCTCTGGTATGCTTGACGAAACATTTATCGATAGCGTTGCGGGCATCGTGTACTTCGAAACTAACCCCCTTACGCGATTGGATGGGACACGATAGCCCGTACAAATATCGCATTTTTTCTTCCGACTTTCGGTGTAGTGTCGTGTGGGAGCGAGCGGCTGCTTCTCTGCAGATATAACCCGTAAGCGAAATTGAAGCAAGGGTCTATCATAGATGTCTGCTCCAAACAAGCAACTCATAGTCGTGCGTCGCTCATCGTCTGCACGTGTCAAACGACGAAACTCCTTCTGCGAGGACGAACTCGGCAGGGCAGGGCCTGGTGGAAAATAAGCACCCGCCGCGCGTCGCGAAAAGGCCGGAATACTCCAGTTGATAGGGCTGCGAGCGAGGCATGGCTTTGCTGGACTTGACGGATAGTTGTTAGTACGGGGAAGCATAGTGATCAGAACCAATATGGTGTGTACGAGGCGGAAATGTATTTTTTGGGCCCATCATGGGTTCTGATGGTAGCTATTAATGCCTGGTATGTATTACTATGTATTACTATGCCCCCCCCGTACTCAATTGGGTGGCGAACCCAACTGGCTATTAACAGCTTGGTCTTTTATCGAACAAAAATGCAGACGCCGAGCCACAAACGCGCCAGTCAGATACGTAATAGAACGCTAAACATCCCGCAAAAATCACCGCACGCAACTACAACAACTGCAACACTCAGCCCACTAATGCCGACTAAACAACCTAGTCGGCGGCTTATAGTGAGCCTTCTCACAGACGGCCCCATCAAACGGCCTAACGCGCCACACCAAAATTAAGACGTTCAGCGCCTCGTTCATGTATCAGCTCACCGTGCACGTCCGTAGATCCTGTTGTTGTGCTCGATACGTTCCATTCCGTCTCGCATGTGCCCTTCGCACAACACCGCCGGCGAGCTTGCGTCGACGCTCGCGGCCACGTCTAAACAACCCTCGATCTGACAGTAATACCTTTGAGGGCCGGCTGTTGCGGGAAGAATCGAGACCTCTCGCCGGCCGCGCGAAGCACGCCCAGTACCTGAAACGGAGGCGGTATTTCGTGCGGGGAAAATGTATTCGGGTGAGTGTTTTGGGACTGTTTTTCAAAGAGGAACCAACGAACCTCAACGAAAAATGACGATTGCAGCATCATCGGCCACTGCGTGATGGCTTGACTGGGGGATGCATGTCCCGTACGGTACAACGCAACGAGTGGCACGGTACGAGAGCGCAGCAATATCCTACTCGCCCTGCTGAGCGCTCACACACACTCAGAGGCAGATCTTTGTCATTTTTTGTCACTATCTCTGGGTCTCATAAGGGTCACCCTTTTGGACTTGATTATAGTACAGAGATGTTGGGATGGAGGTGAAGCAAAATATTAATTGTACCGGGTGCCAGGTGTTGCTTTGGGCGGGGATGATAAATATACCTAAGATAGATGGACAGATTAGGCGCAGCTGACCAGCGGCCCTCTCCCGCCCCCGAGCGCCATTTCGTGCAGCTTCTTCGCCGGGGTGATAAAGCAAACTTCTCCTTTTTTGGTGACCTACTGCTGTACTCTGGGTCCCGAAAGGGTTCTTGCTCTTAAAGACTTGAGGGGAGGGAAATGCCAAAAGCCATGTCGACTACCGTGTAACACGCGTGATAAGATGACTCGCCCCCTGGGACGAATTTCCAAGCTGATTTTCTCGACAACAGGGAAAGTACAAGACGCCGAGCGATGCGTCTATGGAAAAATCTCCAAGATCTATTTCGAAAGTCACCTTTTTCGTAGTGTGTGCCCCCCTTAAGGCACGCTTTGGAGAAAATCGGCTCTGAAATTCATCCCAGTGGCTGTGTTTTCGCTATTGATAGCGTGTTATATTTGTAGTGTTTATTTCACCGGAGCAACTTCTCTCTGCGGCGAGGTGTCGCGTTGAATGCTATCGAATCACCGCGGGAGTAGTAACCCTGGGTGAGAGTCTCCAGTTGATCGCAGCAGAGAGGCTTCACTAATCCCAAACTATACACAGTACAAGCTAAAGCGGCGATGACATGTCACTGCAGTACTGTACCATATGCAGACATCGACCACATGAAGGAACACAAGGAGGCATGCTGGGGTAGGGGGTAGGGGATGCATTCGAAGCGACAACGGCAGGAACTACAGCACGACACGCGCGAGGCATGTTCATACTATTCCTACTACTGCTGTACGCTCTTCCCGAGCGGGTAGTGATATGCACCCTTTTCGTGTTTCCGAAATATACGCATGGGTCCCGAACACAAAATAACATACTGTACAGTAGGTTAATATTGTTCCCCAAAGAAGAGCGTGTAGCTTTAGGCGCAGATAGGCTGGGAAAACAAGCGGCAGAGCAGACAGAAGACGCTGGTAGTTGTGCTCCAGTCGGATCGAACAGAAAATGTTGTAAAACCGATATTCGGAGGGGGGGGGGTCCGTTTCGCGGCCCAACCTCATCCCCACGACGGTTGTGTCACGATTGCAACATGTGCCCACCACTCCCGCACTAAGCGCTAAAACAACTACCCTTTCGGTGTCCAAAATGTACCCTTCAGTACCACACGTACACTGTTTTTTTGTGGAAGTGTGGTGGGCTTGAGCTTGATTTTACCCAACCACCGGAGGGCAAACTGCGAGTTTCTAGGTTCGAAGACGCAAAAAAAGAAGGACCAGTCAACAGCTGTTTGTAGCACCCGCCACCGCCGTCACGGTCGTCAATATTTGATGAGGCGCTTGCCAAAAGAGAAATGGGTCTTCGTGTCCCCGGGTTGTCGAGAAACCGCAAGAAAACAGGCAAGACACAGCAGAACAGCCGCCCGATCACACCTACCCAGCGTCGGCCGAAGGAAGAGAAGAGAGGGGTCCACTGCAGAGCGGGGGTAGACGCGAAGCCTAGTCGTAGTGGTGGTGGTGGTGGTGATGGTGGGCGTGGTGCTCGTGGTACTTCAATGATTCATTTTTCTTCCTCTTGTTCTACAACAAACAGCAGCAGCAAGCAGCAGTAGTATGGTATGGGCCGCGGAGAGGCATATCGCCAGCTAGAGAAATCCGAAGCACACACCCAGCGTCCGCCGAAGCAGGAAGGCAAAGGGGTCGACTGGGAAGCGGTGCTAGAGGCAAAGCCTGACCGTGGTGGTGGTGGTGGGGATCGTAGTCGTTCTCGCGAAACCTCCTTTTTCCGTCTTTTTTCCACAGCGGCAGCAGCATCAGGAGGAGCACGGTAAATAGCGGCCGCGGAGGGGAATACATCGCTAGCCAGATACGAATCGAAGCGGGAAGGGGGAGGAGTCGACTGTTGAGCCAGGCTAGACGCGAAGCCTTGTGGTGGTGGTGGTGGTGGTGGTGGTGGTCGTGGGTGGTCGTCGCTGTCCCTCTTGATCAACGCACACGTACTAGGGTGATATTTGCTCTTCCGGTTCCCGTTCGGCTTGATTCTTCGTTACTCTACTGCTGCCCTACTGATTGTGTAAATCCGAGTACTCGTTCTCTGTGTTTATAACTAATCTGTAATGCGTTGCCTACGTAAGACTTTCGTTTTTCTCTTCTTCAATGTATGGGCTGCTGTTTGTCGGGTATGCCCTTGCATGTCTACTACTGCTGTCCACATTCCACCAACGCACACAAGTCGACGATAGTTATCAACGTTCCGCCGCCCCGAGTTCCTAGCAACAGTGATACTATCTTAAATACATGAACATCTCGAAAGGCGAAAATGTCCTAGCTGTTTCATCACCTCCGGATGTGGGCGGGGATGAGGTGGGGGGGAACGACCCCATTGGCGGTGGATGAAGGCCGCGAAAGCCAGTCTGCAACCGGATGGCATCCACAGCAGTCCGGAGAGGTACAGGCAGGCCTGGACAGCAGAGCGGAAAAGCGGGGGGGGGGGGGGGGTGTACTCATTATCATGTATGGCCGTGGTCGTATGACCATAGATCCTTGCATCCCTACAATGCCGGGACGGAGCACGTCGGGTTTTCACCGACCAGGAAGACATTGCTTGCACCAAGCGCGAAGCGCCATGAGATGTCCGGCGAGTCGCATGAAGGGTAAGCTGCATCCTACTAAGAACCGCTTTAGAGGCGGATTTTCTTGCGTATGGATGACAGCACCAATGAAATGATTTATTTAATTTCTGGTGTGGCCATTTCCAGAGACAGGTATGTGTTTACTATGTAACTGCCTCGTGGGCGCCTCACCATATACACACTACGTGATACGATCATCCCACTCGTGCGGAGTAAAGGTTATCCCCGCACAAAAATGATCTAACTTGACCGCCAGCCGTGGTAACTGCCAAAAAAAAAAAAACGTACCCTGGCTGCCTAGCTCACGCAGTGAGAGGCGTGTTTTACAGCGTCATCGCCAACCGACGCCAGCCCAACCTATATATATATATATACCAGGTATATAATATAGGAGGGGGAGCGGGGTGGGCGGGGGGGGGGGGTGGCTGATAGTGCCCATCCTACAATTCAAGCTGGTAGATTGAGTGTCGCCGGCACGTGAACGACAAGAGAGGCATACGACTGGGGCTTCATGTATGGGGGACTCTACGGGCAAATGACTGCAAGCACCGGCGCGAGGATCATTACATCATGCCTGTTACTCAGTATCCCTACGTTCTTCGGCGTGTGTCATACATACATAGAGGATCCTTCTATCGCCGAGCGCAACAGTAAAAATGTCGTCGGACATTTTAACCGAGCGATGTCTTTTTAGCTGTTCTTTCTCAAAACAAGAGTGTTTCAGAAAAAAAAAAATCAAGTGCCGATGGCTTAACCCTAGTCAGGACTGCAGCCCCCTTACGGGGGCAAAACAATCCTATCATACTTAAGGTAGTTTGTCCCCAGAAACGAGGCTGCGGCCCTGAAGAGGTTGTTCGAAGTTGTGTGCTCTTCTTCGAAGCAGAGTGCTCCTGTCTCTTTCGATTCTCTGATGGGTTCGAGCGTCCAAAACTATACCTGGTACAATAGTGCAAGCGTTTGTCGCCTCAGACAGATCATCGAATCTCGCTTCATGATCTAGATACTTCAGAGCAGATGGATTGTAGATCTGTACCGATACGATCTAGCGTAGCTCATGTTGCCCGGTGGGAGGTGCATAACCTGCATGATCTAGGACACGTTTCCTGGGGTGTGCCTGCACTACACAGAGCCTGCGGAACATCTCGTATCGGCGGGATAGGATCTAGATGGTCTGTAGATGATCTATTAATAGATGATCTATCTGTGGATGATTCGTCCGATGTGTGAAGCATGTTCAAGGAGCAGAAACATCTACCCGGAATTGATAGAAAGACAGCAAGGCTATAACCTAAAACGGGCACACCCGGTCCGTTTCGAGTCAAAGACGGGTACAGCCTGGAATCAAGTAAAAAAACACCCCCCACGAGCCACGCGATTGGCCAAAAACGAATCTTACCCGATACTGACAGGCAATGACGCAGGTATACCTGTAAACGCCTATTACGCTTGGCTCCCAGCCGTTTTTATTATGTTTTTTGCTGAACAGCTTGCCTACAGTGTGCCTTGCGTACACTGCTGGCGGCACGCTCTTTTGTTCGTTCGTTTTTTTCCGGGATCTCTCCCTTTTTCGAATTCATTACATCCAACCATTACGCCAAGCACACCTGAGCACGTCACCAGATACGATACACCTCTACAAGCAGCACATACTCTTCCATAGGAACGTATAAACCATACCAGGCAACTGGTGCGTCGAATAACGTATTCGTACGACTACTGCCATATACTATTACGGGGGACCATACTAAATAGGACCAAATATTGTTAGTAAAAATAGGTGAATATATAGGTTTTTGTGTATACCATAGGTCATATCAACTATGGACCCCCGTAATACTATTGCTCTACTATTACTGCCGCATTCGGTCTTCGTGTGAAACAGGATATGCTGAGACCGAAAGTAACATATACACGCTTGCCGCCAGATATCTGTTTCTAAACACCCCCCCGTCCCGAATGGAACCTGAATGGGACCTGATATCCACGAGATCACACCCGGCCTGAACCCTCCCAACCGAACCTGGAAACGTCGAAGTGCGGTGTGCCTGTAGGTCTTTATCGTTCAGAAATAGGTTTGGTGTGTTTTGGGCGAGTCAACCGCGTGATGGCTCGTGGGCGGTGATTTTGACTTGATTCCAGTATATACCCGTTTTTGACCCGAAACGAACTACAGGTGTACCCGTTTTAGGTTATTGCCCTAGAAAGAACGTCCCAACCAGGGATATTGTTAGTGGTCCGGTGTCTGTTGCGCGTCGCAGCGCAAGCCGCCCGCAGGGGCCCCCCGGGAGGGCCCCCGGAGGACCCCCCGGGAGGGCCGCCGGGCGCAAAAAAAATGCGATATATTAGCGATTATATGCCCGAAAACCAAGTAACAAAGTGCGTTTAAACGCTTCCCAAACCTCGAAAAGGCGCGTATCAGGATCAGAACCTAAATTTCTTTTGTTCTACTCTAGAAAAAGGGCCTAAAAAAGCGGCGAATTCAAAAAGGGGGCCCTTTTTTGTTTTCGCCAAAGGTGAATTTGAAAAACAGTGCTTCAATGGCGAACAAAAACGCCCGCAACATTTTTTTGGGCCTGCGACCCAGAAAGTTGCGCGCCCAAAATCGCGTGATGCGCTGCGCGCAACCAGGCCCTCCGCGGCTGTTGCGGAAAACGGTCATTTTTATCAAAATGTTGCGCGAACGCAACGGCGCAATAGATAATTACATCCCTGGTCCCAAACCAACGAAATGCCAAGGTCGGTGTCCAACATAAGCTGAAAAGTTGACGGACGCCAGCAGTGATCTCCACGTATCGACCTAAACAGCGCCACACATTCCTGCCGAAACACATACTCGAACACTGAAAATCGAGGAGGAAGTGAACAAGCGGCATGCCAGCAAGGAGCAGACGGGCCATTGTGGGTCCAGCAAGCGCTCATGATCACCAGTGACGAGAGGGGATTGTTAATACGCCGACGCTGCAATCGTAGAGTACAGCAGTAGCAGCGTTTCCTGCTCGTACGACACCTCTTCTTTGGTGCACGAGCCTTACCAAAATGGGCTGTGAGTGGGCTGGGCTTTACGACCAGTCCATTTCGGTAGTTGAGTGTAACGCATCCAGCGCAGTGAGGCGACCAAGTTCGCTTGTCTTCGTATTGGCAAACAGCAAAAAACGCCATCCGAGCAACAAACGCGCCAGTCAGACACAAGAACGTAGAAACACGCAAAAAAAGCCGGACGTAACTACGTCACTGCTGTAGTGCATGGTATTGTAAGCCAACTCAGCACCTTACTCATCAAGTATCTCGCCGACAACCTTCACACCCAAACAAAAAAGCGCCGCACCAGAGGATCCGACGGATATATTTCAACGGCTCGATCGACCTTGCTTCGACCCCACCTTGGGCTCCTGTGGCGGAGGAAGAAGGAGGCCGGTTCTGAGAGCACCCGCCGGTGTTAGAAGTCTCGAAAGAAGAGGATGTTTTCTGTGAGCAACCGCCCACGTTTTGATATAGTTCTTGTCCAACGTAAGCTACGTCAGCGGTGTTCCACGAGGCAGGGGTTCCGTGAAAAACGTCATGTGTCCCAGCAGACGATGGCACGCTCGAGTGGGGAGCCGGAGCGGCAGGAGCTGTACCATACATGTCTGCGGATAGGGGAACAGTTGGGGGAGGGTTGGGCGGCGAAAGGTCAACGTGCCATCCTTTCCTACACACAGCAGTTGACGGCGATTTCAGTTTAACGTTTATACAGTGGGTGAGACGCCACATACCGTCGCGCTTCAAGTACTGGGTTAGAGAGGGACGGACCCCCGGCTCGACTCGACGTTTGTGGCAACGTTAACATCCTTTCCGGACCTTTGGTAGCGCGGAGTATGCGCCAAATATTGGGTAAGGTCAAGTGCGGCTTGACCCAAGCGAGAATACCGGTACAACCACTGCATAGTGAAACGTCAAAACTAGAGAACACAAAAAAAAGACGGGTCCGCGCGAGCATCAATCAGTCAGAGCTCGAGCGCAAGTGGGGGAAAAGTGCTGTAAGTAGGACGAAAAGGTTCAAGAGCAAACATATTTACCTCACAACCAAGTTTGACAACTCTAACCCCCATTCCCTCTTCATTTTGTTTTCGCTATTATGTGTTCATGCAACAGTAGGTACGAGCCGCGAATGGTACACATCTCTTATGTACCCTTCACACCCGAAAATACGCTTGAAGTGCGATTCCACGACGGGCATATGACAGGCGACTAAAAACAAAGTGTACGCAGCTGTCAGTGTTATACATGGGAACCCGAGCAGCAGGGCAGGGTCATCATAATAGCTGTCGCCAACATGTGTGCATTAATGGTTCATGATATTAACAGTAAACTCGGCGCGCGTCTAACTGCGGTGCATCGCTCGTGGTGGCGTCGCTGATGAGGGAACTTCGAGAGAACGCAAAAGTATCTCGGTAGGTACAGCCGCCCGCAATGTCTGCGCAAGCCTCTATGGAGGTATGCATCTTATTTCGTTTCATGTTGATTCCTCCAGCTGTGCAACGTGATACAGTGATAATTTTTTCAGGGGCCACAGCAGTGCAACAGCATGCAGCAGCTGTGCAGCAGCCATCTCTGTGTCGGATATGTGATCGAATCGTACCAGGTACTGGTACACGACAATTATCAGCACTACGAAGTCACTCGAATTCTACGTGGGCATGTCTACAGTAAGGTGCTCCCAACTCTCTGATCCTCATCCTTCGCCACAACGCTACTTCATACCAACAATGTTTGGGCATGACGCAAGCTGGCGACCGGCGTGCGTTCAGGTCGCAGGCGAAGCCCCTTGTACGTATTTCAATGTGTGCATTTCGTACCACCATCTGTAATACTGCACATACGAGTGCATGTCATGTGAGAACCGACGGGTCTGTTGGGCCGGGCTTTCTGTTCTGATGAAACAAAAAAAAAACGGGGTACGTATGGTCCATCCGGTTAAATCTTGCCATCATTTCACCATACAGTAAATAATTTATCCTGGACGACAAAATGACCCCTTCCTTGGTGCCATGGAATATACCGTTTAAAAGCTCTGTCTAAGGCGGATCTTTTGTGTGGAGCAGTTTTCGTTTTTGTCCTTTTGTTGGCGAGATATTCGCAAATCAGTGTTTTTTTTGTGTCTTTGTTTGGTTTTATATTAATGAACGTGGGGTCATGTTTTTTTTAGATCGGGTTTGAACAGCTCTAACTAGTCGACCAGCTTCATGTCAAGTAAAAAGTTTTCGTTTGTCGCCGAGTTTTGGCAGAGAAAAAGACAGAAAACCTTTTATTGGGGGGGGGGTTTGTTGCGTTTTATGTGCAAACAACTGGCCATACAATTCCTAAAACTCAACGGATTCGGGCGAATTGGACCTGTCACGCGTCGACCCGTATATCCGGTCCATTCCAGGGGGGGAGAGTGTTATGAGGCTTAGATTGGGTAGGCGATTGGTTAACCTTTTACCTTTAGCCCAACGGACTAAGACCTTAACAAATGGCCACGACGGCAGAACATGGGTCGTTGGTCGTGAGTTCGAATCTCACGTCCACCATGAAATCGCTTTTTAAAGAAAAGTTAATTTCCTCATGTCAAGAACCTGAAAAAATACTTCTGGATCCCCAGAAATTGGAACCGCGTGTTGGTATCTCGCGTCGACCCGTATATCCGGTCCGTTCCAGGGGGGGAGAGTGTTATGAGGCTTAGATTGTGTAGGCGATTGATTAACCTTTTACCTTTAGCCCAACGGACTAAGACCTTAATACCTGCACCCACGGGATTTTTTATTTTGTGCCAAGGGTAGGCAATTTTTTTTTTCTGGACCCAGACTACTCCCCCCCCCCTCCCCGCTCGGCCGGCCGAAGAAAATATATATGTTTCCCCCAAACTAAAAAACGTAGCTTGGTTGATTTCGAAGCCTTATCAACCCCTTTACATCGATACGAGTCACGCGTCATGAGTATGATATACGTGCCACACATCTAAACCGTACCGACGTGCGCTTTAGCTGTCTTGGTATCTAAATCTGCCTTCCATCTACAGTAGAGCAAACCAGCGCGCGCATCAAGCACATATGCATGTACAAGGCGCTTCGCTCCACGGGTGGCCTACGCCGCCCGCTACGCTCGCTCAGGAAGGAAAAGTACATCAAACTATGCGAAGCGGACAGAGGTCCATGATTTAGTATAGTTTTTCTCATGATTGATCGTAGCTGCAAACTGGCGACTTGATAATGCCAAGAGTCCCGTCGCCATGCATGCTTCATTCATTGATTGAGGGGATAACAGCTCGGACGCCACATACGCTTCTTGTCGCGGGCGGTTTTCCGCTACGCTCGCTCACATGTCGTACGTACGTACATCTCCGCGGTAGGGTACTTATTTTCTTCTTTCGATATATATTACGCTCTATGTCTGTACTCGTATGTACGAAAGATAAAGCACACAGCACGCCACAGCAGCACCCCAAAACCAATGAAAATGAAACCGAACATTTCACAAAGAAAAAAAATCCCCGTCCCCTCTCGTGTAATAATTTCCTGCCTGATTGGAACACCTTACACCGGTCAAAAATATTTTTTTAAGAAAAACATCAAACAGCACAGCTTCTCTCTTAGCCTCGTACGCCGCCCGCCCCTCTCGCGACCATCTCGCCACCGATTCAGTTCGCGTAAAGCTTTCCTCCCTCTCTTCCACAGTGAGCCCCGTCGCCCGCTTCGCGTGAAGCCCGGTGCTCACCGTGGACCTCGTTCGCCAGCTCGCAATGTTGGTGCTCAGACTGCCCCACTCTCACTGTTATTTTTAGTTTCGTCGCAAAAATAAGCACCACTTGGATTTTATTTTGCTTATGAAAACGACCCTTATAGATATACTTACTTAGATCTCGATCTCTGAGCGTGCTCGGTTGGTACATCCCTGGCCTCTAAGAGCTCCCACTTGGGAATCCCCTCCGTTCATTACTTGGCGGACCGTTCCAGCGAGTCTTTGTTTTCTCCATTTATTTCTCGTCGTACTTTCAGTCCTTCTTTCCTTTTTTCTTCTTTCGTTTCGTGTGCGTACGTGTTCTCCGAGCACGGTTGCGCGGGCGAACCCGGCACCGTCGCGGGTGTCAGCGGATGCTGGCGAGTAGAGGGGGAGTTGCAAGGAGCGCGGTCGCCGCTTTCGCGCCTAGGCGTCGCGTGTGCCTCGAGACACGAGGGATGCATCAATAGGCTCTGTCTGGCCTCCATTTGTGATTTTGGATAGAGTACATACGAGTATTTAAGGGTCGTTCGGGATTGTAAGATAGTATTCAATCGGTGCTTATTTTCGCGACCGGGCTGAGAGTCACAAGAGGGAGGTACCCCGAATGAGCACCAACATTGTCGAGCTTGCGTCGAGGTCCACGGAGAGCACCGAGCTTCACGCGAGGCGGGCGTCGGGGCTCACTGTGGAAGAGAGGGAGGGAAGCTTTACCCGGACTGAATCGGTGGCGAGATGGTCCCGAGAGGCGAGATGGTCCCGAGAGGGGCGGGCGGCATACGAGGCTGAGAGAGAAGCTCTGCTGTAAGATTTTTTTCTTTTTTTCATTTTTTTTTTTTTTGACTGGTGTAAGGTGTTCCACCCAAGTAATAAATTAATACACGAAAGGGGACGGGGATTTTTTTTCTTTTAGAAATTTTCGGTTTCATTTTCATTGTTTTTGCTGTGTTGCTGTGCCGTTCTGTGCTTTATCTTTCGTACATACGACGAGTACACAGACACAGAGCATATCGAAAGAAGAAAATAAGTACCCTACCTGGGGTATGTACGTATGTACGACGTGTGAGCGAGCGTAGCGGAAAACCGCCCGCGACGCGAAGCATATGTGGCGTCCGAGCTGTTTTCTCCTGAAGCATGGCGGCGGGACTCTTGGCATTATCAAGTCGCCAGTTTCCAGCCAACTACAGGGGCCATAAAAAAATTCAATCATGGACCTCTGTCCGCTTCGCATGATGTTTCCTTCCTGAGCGAGCGTAGCGGGCGGCGTAGGACGCCCGCGGAGCGAAACGCCTTGTGTACTCGTACACAGAATAACCGGAACCACACCAGGAGGCCAGACAGAGTCCATTCATGCTTACCTCGTGTCTCGAGGCACACGCGACGCCTAGCCACGAAAACGGCGATCGCGCTCCTTGCAACTCCCCCCTCTACCCGCCAGCACCCGCTGACACCCGCGACGGTGCCGCGCTCGCCCGCGGAACCGTGCTCGGAGCACGCACGCACACCAAACGAAAGAAGAAAAAAGGAAAGAAGGACTGAAAGTGCAAATAGAAATGGAGAAAACAAAGACCCGCTGGAAAGGTCCGGCAAGAAATAAAAGGAGGCGGTTCCCAAGTGGGAGCTCTGAGAGGCCAGGGATATACCAACCGAGCACGCTCAGAGAGAAAGATCTAAGTAAGTAGTTCTATGTACGCAGGTGTCCAGTGTGTGCCAAGTGTGTCGGCAAAAAAAGTTGGCAAAAAATGTACATTATCGTCTTTTTTCGCGACATGCCATGGCATGCCGTGGCACCACCTGCGGCAAAACCTTCCACGGCATCTTCCACGGCATACCACGGAACCTTCCACGGACCTCCACGGCATACCATGAGACCCTAACCCTAACCCCAACCCTAACCCTAACCTAGGTGCCGTGGACATTGGGGTGCCGTGGGGGTTGCCATGACATGCCGTGGGGTTGCCATGGAGTGCCGTGGCGGTAGCCGCGGGGGTTGCCATGGTACTACCCATGGCATGTCATGGCAACCCCCACGGCGTGCCATGGAATCTTATGCCACACCATGGGATGCCGCGGTGATGCCATGGTATGCCATGGGCGGTACAATGGCAATACCACGGCATGCCCACGACAAGGTCAAATAGTGTAGAACCCTGAAGATTGTGCAACATTATCTTGCATTCCGAGCAATGGTGGCTTCCGCCGGCAATACCGGGGTACTTGCAGCCTGAAGACATACCACGTTTCACCATGGGCGCAACAACTTGCGCGTGGAACCACCCTGCTTTAATCGGGATGTGCTGGTGGGCCGATTCAACGGCGACGGGAGGTGTTGTACGTGCGCGCGTGTGCGCGTGTGTACGTGGTTGATCGGATCTCGCCGCGTTTTTGGACGGTTTCAAAAAACGGTTCGCCGATCTCGCCGCGTTTTTAGGTTCTGGCTTTCAAAGCAGATCCTGGTGGTGTACTATTAATAAGCACATGCCTGCACTACTCACGTGGCCTAAACGGCCGGATTGCTCAGTCTATCATCTAGTGACTTGTAAGGTATAGTAATAAGTGTTGTATCGTTATTTATATAGGATTCATTATACTCGAAGAATTGCCCCCTCTCCCCCCCCCCTGGCGGGCCCAAAATGATGACAAATGGGGTGTGGGTCCAGGAATATTTTTTTGCCTACCATTGTTTGTGCGAAAAAAAAAAAATATTTGAGCGAGATATGGCCGCTCAAAGTTTCAGAGCGACACACACAGAGAGCCAAACTACTGCTGTACACACATAAAACACACAGACACACACGAGTACATACCCACGCACAAACACAAGGCAATGCAGAGGACCCACGCACAAACACAAGGCAATGAAGAGGACCCACGCACAAACACAAGGCAATGAAGAGGGATCGGCGTGCTCGGGGTGCCAAGGCTAAGCGCGGCAGAGTAGCTGGCGGGCGGGGTGCCAAGGCTAAGCGCGGCAGAGTAGCTGGTGGGCGGTTCTCAAAACGTGTTCCACCTGCGGAAGAAATCGATTCGGAGCCACGAAAACCACCGTCTCCCCCTGGTGTCAACCTGGTCCATGCTGGAGAGGATGACACCAATTATGATACATGACGAGGTAGATATCCCATTTTACCACATCCAGCAAAGAAAACACAAGCAAAAACTCGAGTTTTTTTATTTATTTTTTTTCCCCTTCCCAAATCCGGGCCATTTTTTCTCGAAAGTGGCCAATTAAAATAAAAAAATTGACACCGGATTTAAGTTCCTCTCAACCCCACGGTTCTTGCCAACTTTGTTTCGCCTTTCAACTCTTAAACATTGAGCGACAAAGAGTGGGGGTCACAAGATGGCAAAATTTAACCGGATGGAGATCCGATCCGATCCGATCCGATAAATGTCGGCTTGTATATCGGATATCGCTTTGTTTTAGGCCTGTATCGGATCGGAACTGATTCTTGAATTGGTATCCTTGCTTGCTGCTGTGTGGCAGCAGCTATTAATAGCTGCTGTTGCGACTCTACACGAAGCACAATCAATCACACACGCAACGAACAACAAGTAGATATACGTACGTACGTCCGGTACAAATCATGGACTAAACGTATATCGTACCTGGTACGTATACTCGTTCTATGAGAAGGACATTTGGCATTTGGAGTGCATCTCTCGTGCATCTATTAATAGCCTTTTGGAGAGTTGGGGTTGAGAGTTGAGAGAGGCGAGTGGGCTACTGCTGCTGTTGTGGGATGAGGAGATCAATTTTCGATTTCGACCAACCTCTCAATCTCTGCAATCATCTCTTGATGATCTCATTCTTCATGACACATACATTCCACACGGCCCGTTCCGGCCCTCGACACCAACCCCAATACTTAATACCACGTATCAAAAAGGAGCACATGCACACGACCGCTGTCGATGTCCCTCATGGGCATCTACAAGTAGTACGTGAAATTACACATATAAACCGAGTCTAATATGGGTTCCTTCGATGCCGCTTGTTCTGCTGCGCAACACACACAAACACGCGCGCTTACTTTACGCGGGCAGTCACCGGAATTGAGCAGGTTTCCTTGTGCCTCACTGCCATTCAAGAGTGCAAGGATCGCCATCCCAGCGTGCAAGGGCTCCATGCTTGATGTATCACACATGGCGAAGGCTTCTAGGCTTCTATGTATAGGCGACGCGAGGCCGCTCTACTCTCCACAACTGCTGTTGTGTGACTGGTACCTGGTAGCATATGTACCGTTCTCCACTTGCCGCCCCCAAGTTAGAGAGACGAGAAATCTCGCCGCAAACTCGAAACGACGCGTTTCGGGCAAAAACGCCGAAACCACGCCAAATCATTGTCGGATTTCGAGATTTTTAAAAAATGAAACACAAATCTCCGATCCCCTATACTTTATCCTTTATATTAATTCAATTAATTTGAAGATTCGTATTAAGAGGTCTCTCACAAATCTCAAACCTCCACGTATGCAGATGCATGATAGGAGCGCACGGTGAAAAAAAGATACTCTGTACGGATGTAGGCTGGAGGCTGGATGCAACTTGTATCCGCGACAACGAAATGCAACAACACCACCATGCGACCCACTCACGGCGCGTTAGAAAGCGTTGGATCACAGTGGCTCAGCACTGCTCGGGGTTGTTGGATCACAGGGGCTAAACTATGGTCGGCGACGGGCGCAGCGACGAGACGATCGATATACCCCGAACCAGAAAAAAACTCTCGCGAGTACAACGAGCTGGTATAAAACCAACAAATGATACCAGAGGTACCATGTGTACCCCACACACAACAGCAAGATCTGTAGATTTTTTAGTGAGGAGTGGGAGACGCGGCAGGAGCTCCTTACAGGCACGCGCTGTGTGACTCTCTGCTGCACCGGCACTGACCTTGACACTCGCCCTCTGTTCTTGTCTGTCTTAGTCTCGACGCTGGGGTGGATAGGCCAGTCAACAACGAAAGAGATATAGCACAGCAGACTTGCCCGATCCACGAATCGATGCCACGAAGAACAAAAAACGTGTACCACTTTGTACGTAAATATAAGGACTCATATAATATTAAAATGAAGACATTACAGTTTTTACATTTAAGGACACACCAGTAGAGAAGTGAAGGTCCCCAAAACATCAAACTTGGCCAATCATTGTGGTGCACTATACGCCCCCCCCCCCCCCCGTAGATTTGTTTTGGTCGTCATGTGTCGACAGAAACAGCCCTGCCGCTGTTGTTGCTGCTTCTGTTTCCTGTTTCCTTCTTGCCCCCTTTTTTATTTTGGGTTTTTGATCCCCGGGGCAAGGAAGAAGTCTTTTATGGCGGGTTGGTCAGGTTGGCCTGGGTTCTATTTTTGGTGGGTACCACAACGTGGTGAACGAAAACGGATGGACAACGCTTCGCTTGTTAGATTATAGAGATAAATGAGTGCTAACACGGGGAAGCTTGTCCCATAGAAAAGGAAGGTGTGGATTCAGGCGGGCCCAGCAGATATCCGATCTGTTTTTCTCGAACCTCCTCGTACGAGTACAACAGCGAAACAACACCAGGACGAGTACTACTATTAATACGAGTACGTACGTACTGTTTATTCTGTTGTTGTATTCCAGTACTCCGTGGTCGCAGGTTATTACTTACACGTACGTACGTACCGGTCGGTGTCGTCATATCATACTTAGTTTCTTGGTGTTGTACAAAGAGGCGCTGAAGAAGGTTTCGCTCACAGAACTTGCGGAAATAAATGCTCAATAATGCGAAACAAGCAACAGCGTGCTGTATACTAGACGCCTAAGATCAGCCGACACGCATCATGCGGATCTGCCGGTGTAGAATACCAATATACCACAGGTACGTACATAGAGTGTACTGCATGTTGCAGTACCGAATGTGTGTGCTCAATCGCCCCCCCTTCCCCAATACACGATTCCAACAGGTATATGAGAACATTGCAAGCACACGCAAGGCGCGATGAACGGAGCGACAAGGAAAAAGGACGGTCTATCGACCGATTGGCGGTGGGACCGAAGGCAACGTACTGCGTATATCAGTACGTCGTAGCAGGGGCGCGGTCGGCGGTCGACGAAGAATGCAGACACACTATATACCGAGCGATCGGACGATTGGCAGTCGGTCGCTGCGACCGAGCGATCCGCCCGTGTTTCGCCGGGAACGTTTTCTCGGATATATATTGGGCATTACGAGAAGTAAGTATGCACGAGTAATGAGTACGCACACGAGACTATATAGATACCAGTACAGCAGATAACAGATAGAAGAAGAGCACCTCATCAATATCCTCCACCTCGGAAGATGAGGCCGGACGTCTGGAGGTCCGATGCCTATCTCCCTTGCCCAATACTTTTCATATTGAAGACGCCCTTCCGAGTAGTACGACTCACACACGTTCCCGTACCCTATTTTACCGGCCTTTCACGTCACAAAGTACCTGGTATCATAATACTGGCCCACCCTCACGACCCGTACGTGTATGCAAAAACATGGGAGATTCAGGGAAGTGTCGATTCCGCGAGCTACTGCACAGTAAAACATGGATTGAAGATGCGGCTCGTCAAAATCCACTCCCCCACACGTCAAAACAGCGAGGATACGAAGCCACGAAGAAACGCCATTAAAAAGGGGGAAGGGAGGAACCCTATATCCGTCAGGGATCGGAGAAACGCCAAACGGTAAAAGCCGTCGCCACATCACCAGCAAGGGGGGAAGCGGGGTGAGAATGTGCCGACTAAAATGGGGACAAACTGCATATTACCGACATATCTTCAGCGAGGGGGGGGGGGGGGGGGGGGGGGGGGGGGGGGGGGGGGGGGGGGGGGGGGGGGGGTGGGGCTAACATATCCGGGCGAAAAGGTAACAGCATAGAAAATCCCACAGTTCTGAGCCGCAGTATGAGATACCCGATTACTTACACTACGAGCGAGGGAGGGTGCGGCAGGACGAGAATACAAAGTAATCCGAAAATCACGATCCTGTACCGCGGAACCGGCCGCAGTACCCTGATCGCCCCCGACCACGAGGGAGGGGGGGCGGGGTCGGCAGGTAAAAAAAAATAAAAGAACGGCCTCGAAACCGACCAAAAAAACTCATAAAACGACAAAGACTATGCCGGAAACCCCGACCCCGAACACCCAGAAATGAAAAAAAGTCGAATGCAGTTGTAATAAAAAACAGCCAATCACGTCTGACCCTCGCTACAAGCATACTATCCTAATTGACATGCAGCCACCAAGAACCCCGTGCAGTGCCTGTCGAACTCCCGACGCGCCGAAGAGGGGGGAAGCTCGATCGGTTTCTGGTCATCCGGAGAAACGCACTAAACGTAGCCCGTCCGTAGATTATTTTCACGCTGACGCCACCCCTAAACCGTCGTTGCCCTTGCACTAGGAGTGAGCACCGTTGGGAAGCACCGAAGCGCTGTAGTGGTGAAGCCATTCTGCGGACGGGACGCAGCCGAAGCCGTACGCCAGAGAACGCTCGTCGTTAGCTCGAGAAAGTTCCCGCTGCGTACGTACCGCCAATGCGCATCCGGAGGTACTGGCCATTGGTTTGGCGGTGCCTAACGGGGGTGCCGGCCCAGTAGAGCAAGACCTGATGGCGAGAGAGAGTTGGAGGTACATTTCCTATTCCAAGGATGGGCGAGAGAGTCCCGTTCAATGCGTTTAATGCATCATCGCGATAGCCCCGCCTCGACCGCAGACCGGTGGGTGGACGGTGATAAAAACCCGAGGTGTTGAAGAGGAGCCAACTTGAGTGACGTGGTGGGGCGGATTTCTCGGTGAGGTTGTTGAGCACGTATTTTTGCCATGCCCTGCGGATTTGTTTTCGGTCTGTCGATACTGATCGTAGAGGTTTTAGCACGGGGCTTGCAGCGCAGGGCTTGCAGCACGCCACCGAAACGCGGCGGTGGGCATCGGCGCCGGGTATGTCGGCAGAAACAACGCAGACTAGGATTTGAGGGCCGAGAGGGAAGCCGTTCGGGGTGTTGACTAGGATTTGAGGGCCGAGAGGGAAGCCGTTCGGGGTGTCGCTTGTCGCCGGGCAAACCCTGAAGTCCGGCTACCCCGTTCTGTTCAAAAGTCGTGAGAGGGGGACGAGGAATCCTACCCATGTAGAATCCAATAGGAGCAAAGCCAGTGGTGGCGCTGACTGAATACTAGTACACAACATCGACGTGAAGGAGCTGCGCGTGCCAGTCATCTTGGCGCTCGCACATTGGCGACCATGACTAGCAATTTTGGGCATCGTGTGTTTCACGCGCTCCACCTCGCCGTTGAAGTTCGGATGGCAGGAGCCAGTAGCTTTTGTGCGAATGCCGATGAGTTTGTAGACAACGTGTGCCAAAGCTCCAAGAAAAACTAGAGGTCGCTGTCCTAGAGTGTGCGATGCAAGCTACGATAGGGGGTGCGCCTAATATTAAAAGAGAGATTCCTCACATGATAACTTCTGTACTCTGTACCCCACCTCAACAGCTGACCTTGAGAAAAATAAAAGTGGTAAACCCGATATATATGGCCATGGCCTAGTGATATGATATATATCTGAAAACGGTCATTGTAAAAACGAAAATAATTCCAGGGATATTAGGTCGTTCCCAAGTTGAGGAGCAGTCAGATTTAATTTTTGAAAAAAGTGCTACCCTTACCGTGGCACGCGTCATACCGCGCGACCACGCTCAGAAGGAAATGCGCCTGTTGTCGAAGACGTTGGCCGCGCTTTCGCATATAAACTCGGTGGCCGTGACATCCAAAACGCGCCAAGGCTGAAACGGTCGGTGAAGAAGAGAAAAAAAAAGGTGCTACCCCGAGGTGTGAACGAAAGAGGGCCGAAGTTATCGACGTTGATGGGGATGCCTGGTCCCGCTGGCGAGGGCCATCGATATGATGTGCCAGCGGATCGTCAGCCGCGAGACGTTTCTATGCTTGGCACTTCGGCCATCTGCGAAGTCACGATCTGGGGCACACGTTTATGCCATTCCGCTGGTAGAACCGTTCGAGTATTCGTTAAGCACGTTTGTTGCCGAGGTGGCAGGAAGCCATGGAATGACAAGCATGCACGATCTAAGGGCGCATGAGCAGCTGCACGTGATTGCGACCAGGCTCGTCGTTGAATAAACAGATCAAATCGGCCGCTGTGAGGCAGGCGGGAAAAGGCGAGGTCGGGTTTTACGAACGCGCAGAATGATATTTATTGTCGTGGGTGGTATGTAGTCGACCCTTGCTATTAATAGCAAAATCCTGAACGAGAAGGAAGATCGCAGGTGTGAGGGGACACGCAATGAGAAATCAGCGGGCTCGACCAGTGACCGGTCGATTATGATGTACCGCATGTCGGCTTGTTTTTTTGTGGACTCGGACTTGTCCCTGCCAGTGTGCGAGTAACGCACGGCGGAATCGCCACACTGCTATTCGGCAGCAGCGCCAAAAGCACCAAAGCCAGCCGTTGCGGCGTACGGGTTGCCACGCCGGAGCAGGAAGCTTTAGAGGAGAACTCCGACAGGCTCGGCGCGGTCGCAGTCGGATAGAATGAGTACCGTTGGGACAGGCGAGGGGGCAAGAGCAAGGGCCGTAACGACGGCCGGGTAGGTAGTGGTCGTTGGGCTCGCGGACGGGTGCCGACCTGCTGAACGGGTGGACGAGGACCCCCGCCTGACCTGAAGTCATATTTAGCAGCAGACGGCGCAGGGCCTGTAGCTGCGGCTGGTCATCGGCGCGTCCGAGTGGAAATGCGGCCCGAAAGCAGTAGTGCGACGGCAGTCGGAGGCGCCAGAGGGTCTCTGTCAGGAGGCGAAGGGGTGGACAAGCCCGCGGACCAGTGATTTCGCCGCTCCATGTGTAGTACCTGGTACTCGTTCGTGAAGGGGGGTGGTGGGCGACGTTTTGTCGCAGCAGGGTGGACTTAGGCGGAGCCTGTGCCGCCCACTGAGGTTACGAGAATAAAAACCAAAGCGAAGGCGGTGTAGGCAGAAGGAAAACTTACCCGGGAACCATGGGACGCTTAGGTGCCAGCGTTTCCCTAACGCTGCCCTATACTCGAGGCACCGCTGGACGCGCGTGGTGTGGTCCGAAAGCATCCGGAACTTCGTGCCCCAAAATAGCTACTCAGAGAACTAACACTATAGGCAGACTTGCAGGAAGAAATGATTTCGGGTTCCGTTCATTGTACTGAAGTTGGTGTAGAACGCACCCTTCCCCAAATCAGAAATCGACCAATCCAGCCTGGGTCAATGTTGTTATTTCATACCACGGAGGGAGGGGGGGGGGGGGGGGGGGGGGGGGGGGGGGGGGGGGGGGGGGGGGGGGGGTAGGGGTGACAGACTCATACGCATGGCGTTGGGATGGAGCCTGGACTCGGCTTACAACGTAAAAGAGTATAAGATAGCTGGACGTGAAAAGAGAGAACTGTGGAGCAAGAGTAGCGGATGAAGTAGATCGGGAGTGTGTGCGTGTTCTTTACATTAAACGGTTCTTTCTACTATTGATATAGTCGACATCTACCACAACCAATGTCCGTGCCAATTCTGCCATCCTAGAGAGATACAAGCTTTGTGGTAACAAAACTACGCAACAGAGATACTGCAATGCTATGCAGTAAGCAGAATAAACAATGCCATGCCAGTACGGTATACCGTGATAGAGAGTTAGATTACGTGGATATAGATATTTTTTTGTTTCTCTTTGTGTTTCTTCTTTCTGGCGTTGTTCGTGAGTGATCGGACTTACGGCTCTCGTCTTGCTGCACATTGTCGGATGGCATGGTGAGCAAAATAAGAAAAAAAAAAACTTGCTGTAATATCATGCGGTCGGTGACCTTTACTGCTGGCTGTAACATTTTATGAGCGATACAGCAGTATTATACAGTAGCTGGCTTTACGTCTATCTACGGTTGATGTTTTCCAAGCGTGTGTTCTGTAGGGTAGATCGGTACCTGGAGTATTATTGGTGAGCGTCTTGAAATTTACCGAAGTGTCGGGCACCGGTAGCGAGGTCGTATTGATTGAGCTTACCGAAATGTCGGGTACAGGTACTGAAGTTGTGTATCAAACTTATTGCAGTATCGGGTACCGGTGTCGAGTTCGTGCCGAACTATGTCGGAGTGTTCGGTAAGGTATTGAGGCCGTCCCAAACCCCTTCGGTAAGACGAATACCCCAGGTATGCCCTTACCGAAGTGTTGGGTGCCGATATCAAGGTCGTACCGAACTTATCGGCGTGTAATTTTTGAGGTCGTATCGAACTGACCAAAGTGTCAAGTACAATGCTAGCACCGAGTTCGCACCGAACCATACCGGAGTGCTCGGTATGATTGAGGCCGTACCAAACCTTACCAAGTACTAGAGTTCTTTCCGAGCAACTACCCCCGGTATACTTTTTGGTTCGTACCCCACCGATGGAAGGTGTTATGTTTCACATGTTATGCACAGCAGCAGTACTTATAACACAGAATGAAGTTCAGCTTCGCGTACCTGAACCACGCGCTCGTACTACGTAAAGCTGCAGCTGCCGTTATGTATATTCCGCCTGTGTTGAACACATGTGGGGTACGTACAATAAGCAGTGTGCTATGCCTGTGGCGCATTGTACATGTGCATATATGTGTGGTATTGTATGTCAGTACGAACTCGTATATGACTCATATATATATATGGAGTATCATATATAAACTACGCACTCACTCGCAACGTGTGAGTATCATCTACTAGAACTATTAATACCTACCTAGTATGTATGATAAAATACAATAATATTACATCTATCTGCAGCCTTCTTATTCTGTGCGCCACGATTTACACGAGGGAGCTCGCAACACATGAACACACAAGGCACATGCAGTAGCAGAGTTGACGTGTTTTTGTGTTCACTGACTGTACCTTTTGGTAGTACTGCGTAGATGGGGGTAATCAAGTGAAGCTATTAACAACAAGCTAACACAGCAGAAATCTTACCAGCTGATTCTAAGGCTAACACAGCACAGCAGCGGTGTAACAGCATGCTTACCCTGCACCAGCTGAAGCTATCTGCTATAACAACCAACCAACTGCTTTCGCTGTTCCTGTCTTCATTGGTGGGGGCGCGAAGAACGCTGATTGGCCGGGGAAAATTGATTCAAAACTCGCCGCATTATCTGTACGAACCTTGCCTTCTTGCCTTGCTTGCTCGCGAAGGACGATGGACACATGGACACCAATCTACCTGCTGTTTCAAGCGCTCGTCCGGAGAAGTTGCGCCGTGCTTTGCGCCAAAAACACTCCCGAGAGGATAGGGTGACCAAGTCAGGAGACGTGCCGCCGCATCTTGCAACGCTTCGATTACCGCGGTAAATAACTGGTCGCTCTGCACACACAGAGCTGGCACGGGGGGGGGGGCTTTTTTTTGAGAGTACAACGAGCGCGCCGCATCTTATTATGTTATTATTCCTCCAGCGGGGATGCTCGTGCGCAACAGATAGACGCGCTGTCGCGCTCTTGAGTGGCGATGTAGTGTATACGTTTCGGGAAACATCGCCGACAATGCGAGCGTGCTTGGGCGCCTTCCGAAAAATCGAGTTTGTTTGGTACATTCGGGGGGAGGAGGGGGGGGGGGCGTATATGGCTTGCTTGTTCAACACAACAGGTACGCACATAATATGTAAGTACATGCCTGTACGTACAGGATGCCCGCAGTAGTGTTAACTGCTGTGTACTGCTGTAGTACTCCCGTACACTGCTTGGTACAAGTAGTAGCTAAGTAGTGCATGCCAGTGCTTCATGTAACCCATATGAACGAGGCAGCCCTCACAAGTAAGTCTCTTCTACAACGTGGACTTGTCAGGTTTCACGACGGAGCGTCTCGTGGCCTCTGCTATTTTTTATTGGAAATTTGAAGTCTTGGCAAGCGTGCGGTGAGATTAATCTTCCGAGAACCATACCTGTCCCTGGTGCACAGCAGCCAGCAGCAGTAGCAGATACAGCAGCAGTAGAGCGGCAGTTTTGTCGAAGTCAACAAAGTGCATGTGGTGAGTGAGGGAGCGCGGGCTTACCACTGCTGCTGCTGTTTGCAACTACGCGAGCTTGTATCATACATACAGACAACCCGAGCGCGCCGACTGACCCCTGCTCGAGAAATGTGCTCTAGTTTTATAGATTGGCTTGCTGCTCGTAGTTTTCTCCGTGAGGACGAGGTATGGCAGTTAGTTAATAGTGTAAGTCTAGAGCGGTATTACAGCAGTGTACAGGAATGGGGACGTAAAGCAGCAGTACCTACCTGGTACGATGTTACAGCCGTCGGTTTTGTTGGCAGACCGCGGTACACAGCACGCAGCAGTAGCAATACGGCAGTCTTGAATCCATTTTCTGGCGGAGGCGCACCCACCTCCGTTCATTGTTTTGCGGACGAACTATTACTAGGAGTACTGGTGGACCGCCGTGTACGTAACGCAACGAGCAACGAAATATCGAGCCCTTTTGCAGGACAGGGTGACGCCTGCTTCGGGATTCAATAAATGCTGCTGTAGGTTGCGGTTGTTTTCGGCAATATGATACTGCTGTGGTAGTTGGCGGTGGTGGTTGAATGGGAACGGTACCATTTGTGCTTCTATTACAGGTTTACAGCAGTATACCATCCAGACCTCGTATACCGGTATACCGGTATACAGCTGCCGGTCTGCCGGTATACCTGCTGGTACCTGGTACATTTTTTTAGATGAATACTCGTACCTGGTACCTGTGGTATATTGCTTTACGTATGATAGGTACGTACGTCGTAGAGCTATTATGCTACGAGCCTGGTACAGAGTACTATTAATATTAATACTGCTGTATTATACATACGATATTATACGAAGTGCGTGTGTTTTCTCTATTACCGGTCGACATCCAGCACAACCAGTGTCCGTGCCGATTCTTCAATCCTAGATCAGAGATGAGATAGATACGAGCTCTGTGGTCACAAAACTACGCCACCACAGAGATACTACTGACTACTGTTGTACATTGTTATACAAGCAGTAAGGAGAGTAGACCGGACTGCAGCAGTAGATACGACAGACAGGACATACACATTCTATGAAATAGTTAAAACGAAAGAAGCAAAAAAACGAATCGAAAGAAAAAAGAAACACATCAAGTGAGACAAAAGACAGAAAAAAGTGTCGTGCCCCCCCTATAGGGGATGTGGCAGACACTGCTGTAAAGAACGACCTAAAGAAACAATAACACCACATGTCTGTGAACAGAGTAGCTACAGCAGTGAGAACGAAGGGAAATAACAGGCAAACCCGAGCGTACGTATATACTGTTAATAGCAGAGCCCCACGATACTACTGCTGTATCCAGAGAGGGGGTCCCGCTTTAGTGAGGTGAAATTTATTTGTCATGGCTTCGTCCGACTTTCGTGCAGTTAATGCGGTTGCCGCACTAAAGCGGGACCGGACCTTCACTTGAGCGATCCCCGAATCACAGCGAGCTCTTCACGGCTCCACGCCACTATCAACAACAGTTCAGTACGGCCGCAACTCCAACTACATGTGTTTGTAGACACGATCCTGTGGGAGAAAACCACAAGTTAAGTTAGGCACGAATATACCAAAGCGGTTGTGGTGTTCCCGGTTTTTTGTCGCCGTTCTTTTGGAAACCCCGTTTATGGGGAATAAATTGGCGTAAGATCAAGAAGCAGGGCGCCCTTTGGTGGGCCCTGCCGGCGGCCAATTACATATGCCCAGGGACAGTTTGGAGGGATCAGGCTCGGATGAGACCAGGTCGGCGTGGGATCAGAGTCCCAGGTTGGAGGAGTTTCGGAAATAGCGTCGACCTGTAATTTAACTGGACAGGCTCGTGCTTACAAATATTTTCCATCGTCAGGTACAGGGCAGCAGCAGGGTTTGACACTATTTTACTTTTCCGTGGCATGATGAGCCATGGTAACACCCATGGCATACTGTGGCATCCCCACGGCATCACATGGCGTGGCATAGGATTCCATGGCATGCCGTGGCATGCCATCGGTGGTACCATGGCAACCCCCGCGGCATCCGCCATGGCAACCCCCACGGCACCCCAATGTCCACGGCACCTAGGTTAGGGTTAGGGCTAGGGTTCCATGTTATGCGGTGGAGGTCCGTGGAAGGTTCCGCGGAAGGTTCCGTGGAAGATGCCGTGGAAGGTTTTGCCGCAGGTGGTGCCACGGCATGCCTGCCATGGCATGTCGCGAAAAAGGACAACAATGTACAAGCAGCAGTAGTACCAGCGCAACGGCAATACAACAAACAGCAGTGCTCAGCTGGCTGTAGCCCCACCCCACGATAAGTGCGAGCACGCATGATGCCATGTGCTGCAGGGAAACTTCTGCGCCAGATCCTCAAGGCCACGCCCAAGGGCTCCCGGCAGGCACAAATATCGCGGAGGATGTGGCGGCCGCTTTCACGGCATTCGTACCGTAGTGAAGCGGAGGATCCAGACAGTTGGCTAATACCGTAGTGGTACACGATATAACACGTGTGACAAGATAACACACCCCCTCGAACGATTTTGATTTTCTTGACAACGAGGAGAGTGCAAACGCCTGCTAGCGATGCGTCTGCTTATGGAAAGACCTCGACGAGATATTTCCAAAGGCGCTATTCTGGTTGCATGCGGTTTCCTTGTCATGGAGAAAATCCTGCTCGGAAATTCGGCCCAGGCGGTTGTGTTGTCTTTATCACACGTGCTATACCGCTACCCGCTCCACCGCACTACATAGGCTTACGTGCCTTTTACCACCAAGGCGGCTTGCCCATGCCGCCTCGAAAGCGCTCGCGGGGAAGTTCAAAAGCGGAAGGCACGCGGGGCCATGGGGGTGGGGTCGTGCAGAACTTATTGACACTTTCGCACCTCGGACATGCAGATCATGATGTATCTGATCTGTCCACAGATAGATCATCTACATACAGTATGTTCCTCACCTGCGGTTGTGAGGGGTTGTGCAGGATCTGCAAACTCGTAGCACGAATCCAAGCCAAGAAACATGTGCCAGATAATGCAGATTATACAGCTTCCACCCGGCAACATGAGCTAGATCATACAGATCATATAAGATCGAGAATAGGTCTACCTTGAAATATCTAGGGTACAGCAGTAGATCATGAAGTGGGACTCGATGATCTGTCCAAGGTGTGAACACTTGAAACTCCAGGTGGAAGCAAGTCTTGCATGCGGCTGGTTCTAGCCCATAAACTTGGGATCCTGGGGTTACTGAAGCAGAACGTAGCACACGATGTACAGACGCCGATATCTAAGGACCGTTTGGATATATTGCTGATCTACAATCTACAAATGGTCCATCTCTTTCGAGGCAGAGTGGTGCCATACTGCTATTAATATATATTTATATTTTAGCGGATTATGGTACGGTATTTCGGTGACAACCGTGTCTGCTACTACAATTTTTGTACATACCCCACTTTAGTGCGGCACCGCACTAAACCGGGATATGTCGGGGTCCGACTTCATTGCGCTTATCGTCGTCTGACGAGGGACCGCATTAAAGTGGGACTGCTGTAATTATTAGGGCTGGGCACTGGCACTTCATGTACTGGCAGTAGTAATCTACTGATTGATGCAGCCAGTATAATGGCCAATAGTTTCTATCTTGCGTAACTTGTGACTTGATTGCTGTACTTTCTGCGTGCTGTTTGCGACTGCTGTTAAACCTATTACGGGGAACCATAGTAAACAGGACCAAATATTGTTAGTAAAAATACCTAAATATATAGGTTTTTATGTATACCATAGGTCCTATTAACTATAGACCCCCGTAATATTATTGATAAGAGTACCTGGTATAGCGTAGGACAGGCAGCAGAGGGCTCTGTGACGTTTCACATCATGCATGACAAATACCTAAGCATACAGCTATCAGTAAGAGTCAGTCCCACACAATAAATTATTGATTTGTGATTTGACATTTGGCAAACGGCGAGGTGCCTCTTGGTGATTTTTAGTGATGAGCGTTGCTGTGCCTCTTGTGTTATTGATCTCTTTTTTATGGGCGTACTCGTGCGTGTAGTTTTTATTGTGTTGCTTATTGGAGATTTACGAAATAACGGTGTCCTATAGCTGCTCCTCTATATTGCTATACCCTATACTCATATGGTCATTTCGTCAGTTCTTTGTTCTTGTTTTCTTTCCTTCTTTCTTTGTTGTGCATTCGTAACTGTTTGGACGTAGGGTGCTTTTTGTGTGTGTTCACTGAAAGATCTCCGCCACCCCCCGGTTCTTTTCTGCCGCTTTTTGTTTGTTTGTTTGTTTCTGTTTGTTTGCTGAAAACTCTCCGCCAATCCCCGGCTGTTGGGCCTTGTGACGCGTTCCTTGCTCCCGCTTTTCTTTTCTTCTTTTTCTTTTTTTCCATATTTGACCTCTTGCTCTGCGTTGAGTATCTGGTACCTGGTACCTGATACCGGTTACATGTACATCAGTAGCGTTCCTTCCTTTTTTTCGGGATTGTTTTTCGTTTCGTTTTTTTGTGTTTAGTTTGTGCAGTTTGTGCTTTCTTGTGTTTTTTTTAGCTGGTGAGAGCCTACTACACTGTGCCCCCAAGGGTAGGAGCGGTGGAGTAACATTAAAATTATATATCAAAACGATTTATGATGTACCTGCGTGAAAAGCAACATCATCAAGATCGTCACGTCATGGCCACATACATGTTGCAAACATACCTGCATGCATGCATGCTTTTTTACTTGAAATTCCTTTTTTTTTCTTGTGTTGATGACCGCCACCACCCCCGGCCAATGCAGTTTTGAGCCTCGATTGTGATGGGAAATGAAGCGAAAACACGGATTTTTTTTTGCCTCCGCCGGCGCCTCCAGCGCCCCCCCCTCACCAGCCGGGGGGGACCGATCTCGGCCAGTATACTGCTGCAATCCAGTACACTGGTTGGTTGTTTTTACAGCATCGATACTGACTAATTCAGCGAGTGCCTAGCCATAGCTATTATCGTTTTTTTGATGTATGCTATCGTACAGCAGTGGTAGAAACAACTACTACCAGGTACCTGATACCTGGGATCATATTGCGCCCCTCGTTTGAGTAGTAATTTTCATCCCCGCTCATATATATGTATTGAGTCATACCTGGCGTGTACTAAAGTACAGGTGTAAATGGTACGAGCCACCTGGCATTTAGTAAATGCGGCTGTGACTGGACAAGGGACGGGTGGAGAGCGCCCAATTTGCTGCATCGTACATATATTCTCATTGACAGAAGGTCTTGAGGTAGACGTGGACTGCCGTGCTTGTAAACGCCATGAATTGCGCTTTCAAGTATCTGACAGGCAAGGGGGAGAGGCACTGAACCCTACTCTGCGCCTATTACGGGGGTCCATAGTTGATAGGACCTATGGTTGACATAAAAACCTATATATTTACCTATTTTTACTGACAAAATTTGGTCCCATTAACTATGGACCCCAGTAGTAGTAGCCGTTACCGGCAGTGCACGTAGTTGTCGTCTGTGCCGTGTAGGACTACAGTGTGTGCACCAGCCGCTGCTCCCTGTCGGACTCCTGAACGACTTACAGCAGCATCGTACAAGAGCTCTACCCTGGAGATATAGTTTTGTCGTACGGTTCTCAGCCGCATTCCATTAACCGCGCTCTGCTCTACTTGGAGCGCTCGTATACCGTGTTCCCGGGTGGAAATGCTACACTAGACTTCCACGCTGCTTGATGCTTGATACCAACGCAATATTGCGGGGTTGCCCTGCTTAGCCCCTGCGCGTGGTGCTGCAACGCCCAGAAGGTTATACGGTTAATATTAATAATAGCATGTGTAGTCTAAGATATTTTTCCTAGTAGTGGTCGGCGGGGGGGTGGAGGTGTTGGTGGTGATGGGGATAGGTTGGCGGTGTTGATATTGGTGGTGTTGGTGTTGGTGTTGTGTCAGCAAATCGGCCTTTTTTCGTTGTGGATACAAAGTCAGCAGCACCCCCCCCCCCCCCCCTCATCTTTCTCAATCCCCCGTACCGCGTCACTGCGTTTTCTTCCGCGGCTTGCCGTCGCTTGCCAGGAACAAGGTACCAATAGTTATTCAACCCTCGTTATTGCTGCAGAAGTAACTGGATCTATTGTAATTTCAAGGAGTTTGGCCCCAAAAACGTGGGTGTTCTTCTGTAGTTGTGAAAAAAGTGCAGCCATACGAGGACGTTCTTTTTGTTCGGCTAGCTGTCACCTGTCTATCGCATCGCCGTTTTTCTCCCTGTGGCTGTTGACGTGGCTGTTGACGTCGGCTTGGCGTCCGTGGCGTCTCTGGAGCGCTCAAGTGTATTTCCCACTGCAAAGCTGATCCAACTTTAATTCCAAGTGTTTTGTCCCCAAACACCGGTACGTTTTACTGCTGCAAACACTGCTATACTCTACCAGGTAATTCCAAGCTGTCTGTCCTAAAAAACGTGGCTGCGGTTCTTGACCCGTTTTTATTTATTTATTTTATCGTCCGGCGGATAGGTAAAAATAAAGCTTGAGATCACCACGTTTTTACCCGTTTTTAATAGTACTGCGCTGTACACGACCTAAATCTGACTCTAATTCCAAGTGGCTTGTTCCCACAACGGGACTGCAGTCGCTAATGCCTCCCAAGGCCTAAACGGGTCAAGGGGTTCAGATATTTTTGGTTTAACATTTTTTCGTGTCAGCAGTGTCGAGTCTTCCACGTGAAGGGTAACCTATGCCAATACAGTGTTTTTCGCAGCCTATCATACCCTTCCTGTCTGTTACTACAGCAGTAGTTGAATGTGGTGCTTGCGCGCACAGCACAGCACATCACAGCATATACGCCGACGCCCCACAAATGAAGGGCGCAATACCACTGCTGTAGTAGTGCGTTGCGAGGGCAAGCATGTTTGTTTCGGCAGGGAAGGAATAACACCTGAAGTTGTCCTGTGACCTTTCGCTTTGCTCGTGGCATCGTGAGCTCCTGTGCGAGGGCAGCTTCATTGCCTTGCCCATATATAGCGTCTCATGCCGCCCTTTTCTGCATCGCACCAGTATTGTAGAACCTGAAGTTGTCCTTGTGACCTTCCGCTTCTGCCCGCGGCATCTTGAGCTATGCGCGAGGGCAGTTTCATTGCCTAGCCCAAATGTAACGCCGCATGCCGCCCTTTTCTCGTGCGAGCTGCCTCGTTTCACGTGCTCACAGCTCACAGCAACCTTTACCCTCTCCACCCACTGGTGGCACTGATATCCATGGTTGCAGGCGGCTTTATCATTTCTCCTGCGTGGCCGATCGCCTCCAGGGGGTGCCATGGAGAACGAGCGATACGTCTCGCACGATGTCAAATACGATGGCAAGGGTCGGTACTGTTTCCCGGAGGAAGTGTTTCACGTTGCGTCCTACACGCACCCGCCATCCCCTACGCTACTAGCGTACGAAGAGGCGTTTCGCTCTTCTCGACCAAAGCAATTCCCTGGCGGAGGTGAGGAGACAAGGGTTGGTGTCCAGTGTTTAATGACCTGTCCCAGTGAGTTTCTTGCCGCGGTACTCGAGATTTCCTCTTGCCAGCGGCTGTTAGTTGTGTTTTTTTTTGTTGTCCTCCAGCCGACGATGGCTAGGGCAGGGGTAAACACCTAGTTTTCATGGGGCTCTTCACATTTTGGGGCTCACTACGTCAACCATTGACCGAAATTTGAGTAAAGTGTACGCTAAGCCCGATACACAACCCCATTGGCTACTAGGGCATCTAACGAATGAGATTATTAATAGTGTAAAAATCAGATCGAATCCGAGGACACATTAGTTGCGTAGTTTGAGAGTTGCAATGGTTGGGCTTAAACGTGCAGTCCCTAGTTGCAACTCTAGGGCGGCTCTACTGGTGATATCATTGATGTTGCGTGTGCGTTAGGTAAAACGGAATACGGCAGGAGTTCATTTACTGCCCGAATGCTCGTGCGACGGCTACTCTCCTTCCCATGCTGTCGACTGGACAAACGCCCCTCTTTTCAGGAGTGACAGTATATGTAGCTTTCACGTGCAAGGAAATCTGCACTCACTTGACCGCGCGTTTCCTCCCTTTGTTGAAATTCGCGTTGCTGGCGGGGTGGTCAGGCGATGGCCGAGGGGCATACTGTGAAGGCGGGCACAACTGCTGGGCACCACCTTCCTACAGCGTCGACGGCAGAAGACCCGCGGTGCTGTGCGGAACCCACCGGGAAAACGGCATGCACCGCGTCTGGCACGATGATCGGACCTGCGGGTACAAAGGGTAAGCACGTCTATACCTCGGGGGCGAGACTGGCGTGAACGAGAGCTCACTATGCTAGCCGGTGCATGGCATATACCTCGTACCTCTCCAAACGCCTGCACCATTTTCGTCCAAGCGTTGACACGGTCGCTGTTGGCTTTCTGTGCGGAACCGCGGGTAAACCAGTGGTACTTCCTGGCGAGCAAGCTCGGTGCCTCTTGCGTGACGTGGAAAATACTGCCGTGCATAGTATACCTCGTACCGCTCAAAGCCCACACCATTTTCGTCGGAGCGTTGACGTGGTTCTGTTGGAGTCTGTGCGGCGCCGTGGGTAGACCAGCAGCATTGTCTGTCGCTCTAACGCGTTGCCTCTTGCGTGATGTGGGCAATACTACCGTAAGAGCGGAAGGGTTGGCCAGTAGCCACTGCCGGGCTGCCCTTCGTGCCACACACTGCTGTGGGTGAGCCAATACCGTCTATCTGCAACTCCATACTACTGCTGTATGTTTACTCGCGGCCCGCTTCAATGCGCAACATGTGGCCATCATGCTGTATTGCGTCACTACCGAACGCCCCCCGCCCATGATGATAAGAACCATTGTACGCCTCGCACAGATAATCGATTCCCACTTAATGATCTAGATCTTTCAGGGCAGATAGAAATCTTCCCGATCTTGTATGATTTAGCTCATGTTGTCGGGTGGGAGCTGCGTAATCCGCATGATCTACCGCCTGTTTCCTGGGTCCGATCTGTACTATGCAGATCCTGCACAGCCTCTTACAAATGGCAAGTGAGGAACTAGATGATCTACAGTAGCTAGATCAGATAGATCATCATCTGTTCGAGGTGTGGAACCTTACTACAGTACTCGCTCCCTTCTGTTCCCTTTCGACGCAGATGCGGACGTCTCGCCCAAGTCCGTTACATGTCCGAGGACGGAAAAATTAACCGCTTTTGCCCCAAGCACAAGAATCCGGACGTGATCGTCACCAGGACTAGGCACTGCCAGGTGATACCTCGTGCAACTATTAATAGTGCGAACTATTGCACACATCGGACAGATAGTCTACAGATCATACAGATCGTGCAAGGATGTATCATCTAGATAATCTAGATCCTTACCTGCCGTTATGATATGTTGCGCTGGATCTGAATGGTACGGATCCAACCCGGGAAACATGTAGACTATACCAATCAGGAGTACATCTTCCCTGACTGATCTACTGTCTACTGTGGATCATTAGGTGGAGATGGGTATTCTGTCAGACGTGTTCACTATTGCTCTCGCATGCGTTAACTTGTATCACTTGCCGCCGCACCCTACAGCAGAGGTGTGAGCGGGCATGCTCGCTTTAGACACATCCTAACGCGCTGACACTACCGTACAGCCTCAATGTACACAGAATACCGCGCCCGAGCGTTTTAGGAGTAGCTTCCCTCTTGACAGCATTTTGTGCCCCCCTCCACCCCATCTTCTGCTCTAACGTACCGATCGCACGGCTTGGTGACACGCAACGACGACGCCGACAATACCGTTGAGTCTCAAATGTCTCAATTTTTTCTTGGCATGCTATGGTAAAAGGGTAGGCGCACCCGCAACTTGCTGAGACTCTTGACGTGAGGACCTCTGTATGTCACCCCCCAAAAAAAGGATTTTAGAAAAGTTGTACGCTTGACCCGATGAGCAATCCCTTGGCCTAGGTCTAGAATATCGAAAGGCGCCTGCCACGGTAGGAGTAACACTTTTTTCGCTGAAATAGTTCCTGAATGACCTGGGGCTGCTTAACCCTGAATCGTCGGAATGCCATTTTTTGTTTCACGACATGATTTTTTTGCACCGAGGATATATGGAATTTTTCATCGGGTTGAACTTTCAATTTTTCGAAATAAATCGTACTGAGTGAGGTATAGAGCTCCTCACGTCAGAAACCTCAGAAAAAAAATAGTGCGCCTTTACCTAATCATGTGTTCAAAACATACCGTAACAAAAAAACGGTGCGATGGTTGGGTGGTACCTCAGTTGAGTTTTGAGCAATGGTTGGGTACATCAGACGTGCCGGTGAGTTTTTGGGCACGCGTCACACAGAACACCGTGTCCAAACGTTTTGTGGTCCGAACGTTAGCAAACGTTAGCAGCTGTTTCCTTGTTGACAAACCTCCTGGTACAAGATGTTTTGCCCCCGCGTCCCCAGAGGTTTTGCCACGGTAGTAAGGGTGGGTGCGCCCATACTTTTCTAAGGCTCCTCATCTTGAATAGCTTTTCACTGTTGGGCAAATCGTTATCAATGGTAAGACTTGGACAAAAAAATGAAAGTGCAGCCCGAGGAGCAATCCCGTGGGCTGGGTAGGTAGGTATACAAGGCATGCCTTGTTGTCAAACGCTAACGAGACTCCAACGATAATCAGACATGGCCTATTAGGCACGTGCCTTATTAGGCATGCCGCGGTGGGGTAGGTCCGCGGTTGAGGTGCCCCGTAATGTCACAAATATCTCGGCCGAAAATTGCTGTTGCTGAGGACCGCAGTAATCAGGACCCGCTTACACTCTAAATCCTATATATTCTAGTATGGTTACTATTACGGGGGTCCATAGTTAACGAGACCAAATTTTGTTGGTAAAAATAGGCAAATATATAGGTTTTTATGTACACCATAGGTCCTGTTAACTATGGACCCCCGTAATAGTCGTAGTTAGTCCTGGTCACTACGTCCCCCCGTAATACTTGCAACCCCTATCGTGGCAAGCGTCCCCATGCTCCCTCTCTATCTTCCCCACTTTATCGCATCGAACGCCCGTCCGTGATGACATGCATGCCACAATGCCGTTCGGCAGTACGCTCGCTGTTACAGCACTCCGGGATACGGCATGAAGGGAGGACCTCAGATATTTTGCCGGGAGCACAAGAGGGCCGGCATGTTCACCAGCCGCAACGGCGAACTCTTGGTGGCGACTAGAGACGGGAGTGGTAAGCTTGCGGGATCTCACTCAGGGCACCGACGTAGGTAAAATGACAGTTTTTTTTAATGAAGTTCCTGGTAGTGGTGCAGTTCGTGCTGTGCGTTATCGCTTCTGCGAAAACGGTGTCGGCTTTGCTCATCGCCCCGCTTGCCACTATTTCACACCTCGGACAGTTCACGATCTAGATCATCTACGGATATATCGCGATCTACTGTAGGTCCTAATCAGCCGTTATGGCGTTTTTGACAGGATCTGTGCAGCACGAATCCAACCCTGGGAACATGTCCTGAACCATGCAGATTATGCGGCCTGCACCCGGCAAACATGAGCTGCATCTTACAGATGAGGAATATCGTTGCCCTGAAAGATCGATCGTCAAGTGGGAATTGATGATTTGTACGAGGTGTGCAGTTATTTCAAGTGGAAAGAAAAGAGAGGCGCATCCCGCCAACGGTTCCCCTGTATAGCGGGAAAACGTTGCTCGGTAGTGTAGCCACTGCCGTGGTGCTTGCTTTGCGTTCAGTGCCGATTATCGTCAGGACGGTGGCGGCGGGAGATAGGCCTCTCTACCGTTTTGATTTTTTTCTGCTCCGGTTTCAAGGAGTCCACGTAGCGTGAGTGGGTGTCAACGACGAATTCTTGGTGGCGACCCGAGATGGGGATGGTGGGATGTGGGCCCTCAGGGCACCAACTTATGTAAAAACTGTATTATGGTACCAGATCTTTCAAGGAAGAGACACTCCCGATTTTGTATGCATTTAGCTGATGTTGTCGTGTGGGACCCGTATCATCCGCATGGTCTTAACACGTGTGTCCTGGGTTGGATCTGCCCTATAAGGCAGATCTTGCACAACCTCTCACGACGGCAGGCGAGGAACTACTGTAGATGATATACCTGTAGACAGATCAGATAGATCATGATCTGTCCGCCGCGTGTATTATTCGAACCAAGACGTCACCAGTCCTGATTTAATTTATTTTCGGAGGTTACGGCGTGGCCGCGTGTAGATTTTGGGCTTCGGCGATCTCGAACGGGGTAGGTACAGCAGGACTATTTTTGTTTCGGCTGCGAGTAAATTAAAAATATCGCAGTCGCTCGTAATATCTATAAATCGTACGTTCCACGTTACCGTGTCTACCACAAAGTTTTCAGCATTGCCCTTGACCCCACTTCCCACTGTTCATATCCGACAGTTCACTGACAGATCGCTGACAGATCACCGACAGGTCACCTCTCCCCACTCGATGACCTAGATATTTCACGGAGGATGGCTTCCTGGTCTGTGTGATGTGGCTAAACGTTGCCGGGTGGGAGCTGTATAGCATGCGTATTCTGTGTAGCACATGTTTCCTGGTTACATCTGTGCTACACCGATCCTGCATGACACATCATAACGGAAGGGTAGTATCTGTAGATGATTTACTAGATGATGTAGATGATCTACTAGATGATGTAGATGATCTAGATCATGACCTGTCCGATTTGACCGTTTCTGGTTCTGAAGAGAGACGCACTCCGCCAACGGGTACGCAGCAGGTAGGTGCGCAGTGCACAGTACTCACAATGGGTAGGAGTGTGACTTGGCGGACTTTACCCCTTCGGGACCCCGTTTAAGGGAGAAGCGACCAAAACAATGGTTGGTCACTTGGGTGTTATCAACCATTGAGTCGCCTCGGAGCAGCGTCAGCGCGCAGCAGTACGGGTAAAGTCAGGCTGCACCTGTACCGTACGACTGCTTGCATTCAACCATTGTAACTCGGACACGCGACTTCTATCGCTCCTCAACCACGCAGTGACGGTTGCTGTAATCGTCGCCTTTTACAGTCACCTCTTTCCTCTGAAGTCCCAAAAGGGTTTAGTCGCCGATTACTTCGTAGCTATTAGCTGGCTAGGTAGACTATTGCAGTCAGTTGCGCACGGTAGTTGGAGGAGCCCTGCGCCTTTAGTTGGCTCTGACTGGCACGTCTTTGGCTCGAACTGTCTCTGTAGGTGTTTTTTTAATCAGCGAAGACTAAAACCAGTTTGTGGGATCACTCACTTGGCCGCTCAACTAATAAGTAGGCGTGACGTCATAGTAAGCCAACTCACGGTCCCCAACATATTGGGTTGGTTGCTGTTGTTTGCCTTGCATTCAGTGTTGGTCTACTTGTGAACGGTGGCGGCACACGGTACGTGTCTTGCCGTGGGTTAGCTTCATTGCTGCTCCGGTTCCACAGGGTCTGACATGCGAGACTTTTAGGTCAATGTCTACACAATTGGCGTAAACCTTACGGTACGGTCGGAGCTGCTTGTCTCACCACACGACCCATCTCCGCCGTGCTTTGCACTCTACTGTTGTTCTTATTTGTGCCACGATTGCGCTGCAGCATTCAGAGCGGAGACTTCGGCTGTACCAAGGGTAGTCCGCAAGGGTGCTAACGAGGGTGAGCGCAAGTCGCCAGTCGGTGTGAACCGCAATAATTGGGGCAGTGGGGGTGCTGCTGCGCACGTAGTGGGTGACCTTTTTCTTCTCGTCTCGGCAACTCTCCATCCTTTTCCGTGGTAGTATTTAGCTCTTTTTTTTCGCCTCGCACACGGGTACGTACAGGGCCCCGGAAAATGCACAAGCCATGATTGATACCATCACCTTGCCCCCCTTTTCCGCTGCAAACTACGTCGTGCAGTCAGGGTGCGTAGTCGTGCGTGCTGCGGCTCAATGCTTCACCTACCGAAAGCCCGACGTCGAAGTGGAAGGGTTTTATATGCATACATATAAACACTTCCGGCCGTCACGGTGTTGCCCCGTTTGTTGCGAGTGAAGACCCACTTCCATTCGTATCTCACCCCATTGATGCTCGAGACATCACATTATCAACAAGTTTTTTATTTTGTCTTCACCGCGTTTGGTTTTTTCCTTGCTCTCCCGTTAGCGCCCGGCGGCGCTGACAACGCCCCGCGCTCTCCTGCGCGGTCAGCCTCAGCCAGGGCCCCAGCGGTTGAGTCGGCAGAGGTTGCCTCAAACCCTCTCCAGGATCCCAAGACCTCGCCGTATTCGCCCGGAAAAAACATACGTGAGAGAGCCGCGGTAGGGTTTGCGATTAAGGGTAGCAATTAGAGGTTGCACTTAGGATTACAATTCAGGGTTGCAATTAGGGGGTGCAATTAGGGGTTGGAGTTCGGGTTTGCTTTGTAGGGGGTGCAAAGAGGGGTTGCATTTAAGGGCTGCAATTAGCGGTTGCAACTATTACGGGGGTCCATAGTTAATAGGACCTACGGTATACATAAAAACCTATATATTTACCTATTTTTACCACAACAATATTCGGTCCTATCTACTATGGTCCTCCGTAATAGGGGTTTCAATCGTTTGTCACTGAATATTAATAGGCTCCGAACTCCGCAACTGAGGAGCTGTCGGTACCCAACATCGTGAGGGCTGGCGAAAAATTTAGATCTACAGTACTGCTGCTGTATACCTGGTGTTTGCTACAGCAGTAGTGGTTGTATGGGGCGGTTTGGAGTGAATCCGTGCTTACTCGAGAGCACGTGTCCGCGAGCTTCTGTGGTGCTGCGTATATACCCCTCTGTCCGGAAATGTAAGACCAGTTTTATTTTCATGGCAAGAGTTGAAGTATCCTTATATTCCCGGACAGCGTGGTACAGCTGTAGTATCTGATCGCCGGTGTCGCAGTTGCGCCGTGATGATACTAATAAGCTTATGGTGTTTGTACAATACCAAGATGTTTTCATCGAAATAAAAACAAGTTGAAGGAAACAACAACAAAAATATTTTTAACTACCAACCACCCTTCCTCCGCAGTAGATACCTACTTGAAGCGAATGGCATTGATGGAGTGTGTATCGGGCTCAGCTCACGAGTTTTCTTAAAATGGCTCGTTGGGGAGCTCCTTAGGTCAAGGGTCCCTGAACATTTTGGTGGTACCGTGATCGTGAGTGGCCGTGGTACTCGGCTGTCAAAGGTGGTGGAGAAGAACGCCGCCGTTTTAATCGCCGCTTTTGGACGAAGGCTCTGACAGCGATTGACGCGGGTGTATGCGTAGAGTTTTACTTGGCTCGTGCAATGCCAAGCTTCAAAAGGAGAATATCTCATCGCTGCAGCAGGTTTTTGATCTGACTCGTACCACTCTGTCCCGAAATTTTACAACCTTTAGGATAGCAAAATGAAGTGAAGAACTTATTTACATTTCGAGACATGAGTGATATATGCACCTCCAAGTCGCAACACGAGAATTAGCCACAGGTAGTACCACTGCAGCTGATCTTCATTGCTGTTGCTAGCGAGACGCTCAGGGTTAACGCACATGCACAATCCCCGCCCCTCCTTGCTTACTGAATCCACTGTGAACGCGGCCCTACGTACAGTAGCTGTCCCTGCAGTGGCGCACGCTGTGCTCAGGTTTGACGCACCACGTCTGCAACGCAGACTTCCCTCGACGTACCCGTAACTGTACGATGGTCGGCTGTGTCTTACGCGCTGTGCCCTACGCTGGCATTCCCCCTTTTGTGTCTGCGTGCTGCGCTCCCCACGCGAGCAGTACTGTCCCGAAAATTGTGCGAAGTTCCTGGCTGTCGAGTTCAGCCCAGCTACGGGGAGACCGGTGAGGCTGCGTTGTGTCCATCCGAGTTGGCGATCGTTTTCGTTTTGAATCGCCGCCCGACAAAAGACGATATTGATATCTCTCAAGGCGTTCTTCGATGATAGTGTCGTCTCGATCTCGATCTCGAGTATCACATGAATTTTGCTAATTTTGATGCGACACGCGTCTGGTTAGTCACCGCTGTATTTCTTGCGGTTTCTAGATGTCCCTGTTGGCTGTGCCGTATCCGGCAATGTCTAGAACGGCGGTTTGGTCTACCCCGGTAGAGTAGGCCGACTGCAGGTCAGTCTGAATCCAGCGACTGCATGGCCAAGGCAGTCTTTTTTGTGCTCCTTTTGGAGCTTTTGTCTGCGAAACAACTACCTGGAAATAGTGTGGAGCAATTTTTGCAGGAGTAAAAGGGTTATATTATGAATGCTACTGAAAAAAGTGTCTCACACTAGTTCCAATTATTATGTCTCAAAACAATGGTTGCGGTTCTTAGGGGGTTAACGCGCGGTCTGTGTACTTGGTTCATTTTCTCGAGTGGAGCGGACGATGAACGTCAGTCTGAGCCTGTGAATGAAGTGCCGGAAACAATGCCATTTTTGACGCGGCGGCTGTGGGGCGGAGTAGTGGTGAGCGACGTTGCAGTCGAGGGCAGGATTTCGAGTTCCGAGCGCCTACTCACTACCGTATCACACTATCACCCGTGTGACAAGATAGCATGCCCCTTGGGATTCATGTCATTGAGACTACAACCGATTTCCTCCAGAACAAGGGAGGCTCACATGACGGCTGCGGCTTATGGGAATATCTCGTCGAGGTGTTTCTTTGTGCTGTTGCATCGCTCGGCACTGTGTAGCACTCTCCTCGTTGCGGAGAAACTCAAAAATAGTCCGAAGGGGTGAAGGGGTACGTTATCTCATCACACGTGTTCTACATAGCCGTGCTTGTCGTCGGCGTTGCCGCTAAGAGTTCGCGTTGCACTTGAGGAGTACCTCGGGGACATGTTCCACTTTTTGGGCTTGAGAGGACTTTGCGCTCGCCCAGCCTCGCTTCTGCCACATGAACCTGCTCCGCCTGCTGTGTTTCCCCCCCAGGCACGAGCCGGCCGCGGTTCTGCTCTGGCCACAAAAAGAAAGGCATGGTGGGTCTCAAGAACCGTCCGTGCCTCTTCCCAGGGTGAGGAGCGCTATTCGTTTTTGCCCTCGGCGGGCGGTGGGTTTCCATGTCTCGTCTTTTTCGTGCAGTACTGGCGGTGCCAGCAAGGCTTGGCCTCGATGTACGACTCTTCTGATATTTATTGAGACTGTACGATATGCTTGACGTCGTGCCCAGGCAACGCTGCGTTGCCACAGCGCCACCGTTGTGTACTGTAAGCAACAAACAACCGGTTTTGTGTACTACCAGGTACAGAAGAGTTAAGAATTGACTCACGACACGTGTTATATGTGGAAGAGTGGTAAGGTCAAGCGTTACTTGTACCCGTGCACTGGAGGATTGACAAAAACAAACACCGTCAAAGCAGGGAGGCGGGCATCCGCCGGAGGATTCACGAAGAAGGTACTGCTAAATCACCAAAATGCCAGGGGTTCCAATCCCTTCTCCGCTAAATGCGTATTTAAGTGTATTGTCTTGCGGATTTGGTAATTTTAGGTAGACAATTCAGGCTTAAAATATGGTCCTGTGTCGAGAGTATCGGTTGAAACCCGATACGACGCTAAATGGTGCGCGCGACCCAGTCGTTTGAAGGATTCTCGAAGAGTTTGGAGACCGCGCAGGGCAGGCTTCCGTGGCGCAACACCGCACGTGATAGTGCTAATGCTCGTTTTTGAAACGACGCTAACAACTTTTGGCGCTGTCGTGCTCCTGCGCGCGATGCGATGGCAACGACCGTAGGTGTGACATACGACCCCACTATGGGCTGTCGGGGGGGCGGCCGCAGTACTGCGCCAGCCACAAGAGCGACGACATGATTCACTTGCTGAAGGAGTCCATGAACCGAGAGAGGGCGCACACTCCGAGGTGCGATTGAGTAAACGATGCGTGCTTCGTACGGCAGGGGTAGGCGCACCTCATCGTGTGCGGGGTTTTCAACTTGATGAACTCTGTATCTCACTCACTCATCCGAAACTTGAATGAACGATTTGAGAAAAAAAAAACGAACGCTTGGCCCGAATACCTAGATCCCACGGGCTACGTAGACATAACAATAGAACGATTCATGGGATGAAATTAACCACACAGGTGATTTCCAAGTCTATTTAATAGTTCGTCAGTGCCCTTACGGAACGCTGTCAGTCGTAAACGTTTTGGCCAAACAAGTGCTTGCTACCGTAGCACACGTGAAACGATAGCGGTACGATAGCGATCGTGTTAGCTTTATCGATTAGAGGGTGGTGCTCCACGCTATCGATCCCGATGGGGGTAGTCCGAGTGGGCGTATGACATCAACCACTGGCAGCCTTACTTAACCGGGCGGAGGGGGGGTTGGGGCGGCGGGGGGGGGGGGGTTGTCTGGCCTCAGCATGTGGCAGAACGACTTTCAGGAGGTTGAGGCTCTGGAGGCTCTAACGCAGCTAGCCTCTGTTAATAGTGCAGTATCACCTCTGTCCGAAAATGTAAGGACAGCTTCTAGGGCTGTAAGTTGGTTGAACTTCCCGGCTATTAATCGTTATCAGTTGGGTGGCGAAGCCAGCCACCCGGTTGACTGTGGTTGACTAAGCGACTGGCGCGAGCTGGCTTCCTTCTAAATTAAAAAAATAGAAATGAAATTGAAATGCCAGCGGCCTGCGGTATTGTCATCGGCACTGGCACCGTCGATTGCGATGTTTTTTTATGCGCCATCAGTTGCGGTAGAGCTCTCATCTTTCCCTGTCTGGACGAGTAGTCTAACGGGGAAATGCGCACTCCATAGAGCAAAACAGCCTTCCATAAACAAGGAAACCCAAATATTGGGATAGTTGGCACCGCTGCAACTAAGTATCATACCTGGCCAAGTAGTTTCCTAGCTGGGGGTTTTGCTATCGAACTCACAGCTTCAACATATTGGATATTGATACTAGTACCTGAATAACCCTCAAGTTTCCGGACGGAGTGGTGATCGTAACGCCTACCGCAAACCCCCTGAACTGCCTCACACCAACCGTTGTCTCCGATATTCGCTCGCCTCCTTTCTGTATGTTGTTCTCTGTCCCTTCCTGCTAGAAGATACCGTACTCACCCTCGGTTGGTCGTGTTTGCGACCACGTATCTCACAAGCGCAGTCACCGTCCCCATCCGGTCTTTCTTTCTGCGTTCGGACCAACTGTCCCGGCACATCAAGTGTTCGTGATGGCAGACTACTATTTGATAGACGTGTCTGGGGTGAAGTTCTAGCTCTGCATGCCACCTTAGACCCTTTGAGTTGCTGTAGCTCTGTGAGGCTAGCTTTAGTATAACCTGAGCGTACGGCCCCGTCCTCTTTGCTCCGCAGAAAGCTCGACGGACGTGGGGCTGTTGCGACGGATACAAAGGACCGCCCCGCCGCCGCAAGGTCGAAAGAAAAGAAGCTCAAGGCTTTGGGCGCGCAAGGGACGGCGAGGAGGGAGGGTGACTGCGGGGACGAACATAACAAGGGGCAGCAGGAAACGAAGGGAAGGGCGAAGGGGAAGAATTCCAAACGAATTGTGGTTGTGGCTGGGAAGGGCAATTCCGGAAGGAAGGGAAAGGTCAGCGCCCCCCAGCCGCGGTCAGCTTCACCACCACCCGCTCTTGAAGGTGGGCGTTGTACTCTATAGTTCCGGTATGATATGAAGCATCACCGTCGTTTCTTTTTTTCTGAGCCTTAAGTGAGAAGGAGCTTTATGTCGGAAAACGTGACCATGCGAGATTGACGAATAATTCACACCTCGGATAGATCATCTGCAGATAGATGATCTAACAGATCATCTAGATCCTACCCTGCGGTTGTGAGTTGTTGTGCAGGATCTGTAGAGTGCATATCCAACCCAGGAAACATGTCCTACTGTAGATCATGCAGAATGTATCTGCTCCCACTCAGCAGCATGAGCTGGTAGACCTTCACAGATCAGCAACCTATTGATTCTTCCCTAAAATATCTGTATCTAGATCATGATGTGGGAATCGATTTTCTGTCCGGGTGAGAAGCGTTTGCTTCGCCCCGCCACTGTTCATAGCTCATATACGCATACTACATGCTGCTGTATGGCCGCAGTGCTTTATCACCGCGGTTGTTTATATATGGGCCGCGCGTTTGGAGCTCAAGTGTACGTGTATTCAGGTGCCAGGTAAATGTTGTTTTTTGGTGTCACCGCCATAGTCATGATTATAGTTCGAACAAGAAGAGGTCGCGTTCACCCCCTCACCACGACACTTTGCGTACCTAAACCGTGCTGCGGTAGTACTGGAGGGATTGCAATTAAGGTTTGCGTTCAGGGGTTGCAATGAGGGGTTGTACTTTCGAGACGAAATAGCTCTCACTGACGGGGTGGGGCTCGGCTCCTCAACCATTGCATCAATCATTGCCAACTCTCAAATTATCCAACCATTGCATGTTTTGACCCGATGTGTATTTTACAATTTCGTTCATAAACTTAATCCATGGGATTTTTGTATACCAGGTTTAGCGTGTTTTTTCTCAAACTACCCAACCATTGTATGAGGCGGTACGCGTGCTACGATGGAGGTGCAGCACGTATCACGTTTTTGGCCGACATGTTTGTGACTGATAGACTGATACACCTTCTCATCTGAGGAACTACCCAATAAGGCATGCCCTCATCGTTTCGTTTTGCAAACATTTTTAGTTGCAGACCGGGTTTGTTCAAAATCGGGCCACGTGTGCATTTTGTTTTTTACGCAGTTTTTTTTTGTGAGATCAATAGAGCTCCTCAAGCGAGGAGGAGCCGCAGAAAATTACACGTGCTCCCCTACCGTAGCATGCCTCCAAATCTCCTCAAACGACGGGCCTCAGAAAACATGCACGCTATACGCCTCGTACCGGGGCACGCGTCCACTTTTTCGCGGCACCGTCCTCCCCATGGGAGCCTCCCAAGTGACCCGGCACCAGCACCCACAGCGAAGCACAAATTGTTGTCTCGATACAGCGTGATCTGCAGTTGGTTGATTGTTTTTTGTCTTTCGGGAGTTGAACAAGTGTCGTTCACCACCACGACTGCGTAGCATTTGGCCCAGACCATTGCGCCGCCTGTTTACGAGGCAATTTTCGCGGCAGATGTCACCCTCGAAGAAAGCGCATCATATCATCCAGGATTCCTTCGCCCTTTGTTATCGTTCGTAGCCAGCTAAACGATCCCAGATCCACAGTCGTATGGGAATGCTAGCCGGCTGGAGGTCGAGAGGTAACCAGGCCGCGTGCTTGGAAGCCTTCGGATATAAGCGTGCGGACAAGGATTTTCCTTGGGCACCAAGCGAACGTTGTAGATGCTGACCCGTGTTGAATGTACAGTCACTTCACAATTCATAACATTTAGTAGGTATATCATATCATGGTTGCTGCACCTTCTTGCCCCGATGGGTGGGAACCGCCGGTTTCACGAATATTATGTACCTTGTATATATTTGTGTGCAGCGTAAGTATCTGTGATCGTTAAGCCACACAATACCGACTTCCACGCGCTAACCATCGAAACGGCCCCTACTTCTTGGGTGCGTCTGTTTTTTGTTTTTCCGGTCTCGTGTCCTCATTCATAGTGGCACCTTATAGTACTGCAACTGCGAAGGGCTCCGAGACAGCTCCTGCCGCGCAGACTGTGGCTGAGGGTATGAAGAGCCCGCCGACCACCTCGCGCATGGCAGAGGCGCCTGGGATGGCCCCTTCTCTAGAGATCAGGCTGTTCCGGGAGGCCAGAGAATCCGCAAAGGCAGCGGCGGCGGCGAATGGATCGGGAAGACGGGCTCGAGCTCCGTCACGCAAAGCCTTGGAGGCCTCAGGGAAAATGAGCACCGAGGGCGCGCAATGGATGACGAGGGAGAAGAGGGAGGAGCAGGAGAGGCAGAAAAGAGAGATGAAGGAAAAGCGGCGGGCGGCCGCGGCAGCAGGGCTTAAGGCGGGGCATGTGATTGAAGCGTTTGCTGTCGCCGCGGCAGGTGGTGCGGCAGGCCGGAGTGGGGGCGGCGTGGGAAGCAAAAGCGTGGGCGTCGGCAACCGCGGTAAACCGGTATTATCGTCGAGTTCCACCACCGGTGAGCTCGTTCCGGCAGAAACTCTGCAGGCGACCGCGCGGCGACCAGTGGAGGAAGGATTCACCCCTACCGCGGATGGCAGCAACGCTACCGCCGAGGGTAAGACCGGGGTTGCCGGCAGCAATGAGCGTGCGCGGGAAGTTACGCCCGATGCTGTCGTGGAGGCTAGCAAGGAGCCGGCCAAGAAACGGGAGCTGGCGGAGTCGGAAGCGGACCGCGGAGTCGAAAGCGGGAAGAAAAAAAAGCGGAGGAGAAAAGGGAAAGTCGTCTCAGAAGGTGGCGGCGAGGTCCACACGGAGCGAGCTCCGAACAAAGAGGTCCAGCAGAGAAGCGGCCGGAAGGGGAAAGAGGGTGTGGGTGGGGGGACGGTAGTGAGGGGATCAGCTCGCAGCACGGTCTTGTGCGATTTCCAGAGCTGCCCCAAGGCGGCCTTGTACGGGGTCAACGACACTGTGCGCTACTGGTGAGTGACTATTCGACGTGGTCCAGTGTTTGATACGGTGCTATTTGTGTGGCGGAACCTGTTGGCGGAACTTGTTGGCACCGATTGTCTTATGCCGGCTGGGTCGCCTCCAGACGAGCACATATGATCTAGTGTAGGCTGACCGGACCGTATACCATGGACACTGCGGGCTTGATGCCGTGCCAGCACCTCCGTTAACCTAACAATGGTGGTGGTTTTCGCCTGAAACTTGAAGCGCCATCGCTTCCATAAAATGAGGTTTCACGTTGTTGCGTTTTTTTGTGATCTTTGACGGAAGTACGTCCTTCATGATAGCGCTGCGTGGCTGATGGGAACAGATGATGTAACCGGAACTGGACCTCTGTGTGAGTGTTGTTGGCCGTGTGCGCGGACCGATTGTGCTGCCGTCGACCCTTCAAGCATGGGCGGGACCAGCATCGATAACGTGATCAAGAAGAACAACTATCGCGAACGACTTTTCTTCAAGGGTTAGTCAGGGTTATAGCCGAAGATGTTAGGCGGTGTTTTGGGGGCACGTCAGGCCTCTTTTTCCCTATTATACTGGATTTAGAATAGGGGGTCAGTGAAGGCATCAAACCGCGGTCTCCTGTGACAGCATATTTTATTGTAGCTAAGTAACCTTGCGGAAAAGACCGTCTGCCAAGCAAGGCCAAACGGATCCTCCTATATACCTGCTTCTGGAAACGCTCTGACTACATGTGTACCCCTCTATTCTGCGCTCTGTTCTCCTTTTTCCGACTCGTTGACCTTAAAACCCTCAGCAAGGAGCACCGCCTCTTCGGCATGCACAAGATAGAAGACAAAGCGTGAGGACAGAAAACGACCTGAACTGGGCGCGGTGGCTCGGCGCGGTGGTTACCAGCTGCTGTAGCTATTTCTCTGGACCCAAATATTAGAACCGTTGTAGTACAAACATGAAGTCCCAACGGTACTTAAGTTTCCGGCCAGAGTGATATAATTTCATGATACTTACGATACAGCAGTGGGCCTCAGAATACAACTACCAGTAAAAGTTCATCGTATGACTGAAGTGTGCTCGCTCATCAGCGGCTTTCTGCGCCGGCGCGTACCGGTACATGTGCATGATGAAAAGTGCGCAACCCCCTCGTTCAAGAGGAGCTTTCTACGTAGGCGGTTTGCAAGGTGAACGATTACACTCTCTGTTGCCTCGCGAAAGGTTCCCGACGGAGACTTAGGCGTGTTTTTGTTCGTTGTCCGGTGTATAGTATCGGGGGTGTTGGGTGTGCGCATTGAGTCCAGTACTGAGAGGTTTCGCTGTTTTTGGGCTCCTCTGAGAATTGAGATAGAAAAATATCGATGATTTCCTGGCCCATTATAGATGGTCCAGATGTTTGGGCTTCGGATATTACTGAAAAAAGTCAGAAATACCGGCTCAAGTTTCTCCCCATAGCATTTGGTCTGAGTGATGATTGATGGTGAGTACCTGCGTTCGGGCAGTGGGTAGATTACTCTAAATAATGCCGAGCAAGGTGGCACGTAGCCCATACAGCTGTCATGCCGACATTTCGAGGAAGCGCAATGCTGTGCGTGAAACACTGTTGTTTCGGTAGTCGGGTGGACTAGGCTCAGCGTATGAAGAATGGAGTTGCGTGTCGCCTTGGGCGCTTGCAAGGTAGTTGACACGCCAGAGTTAAGAGAAGGAGACTGCTCAGCACGCATGCATGCTAGAGGTAGTTTCGAGCGCGGTGATAATATCATGGGCGACGCCCCATCTTCATTTTCAGGGAGGCAGTTCAACCCTAGGTACAGTAGTTTCGGGCTGGGTGATGACAGCATGGGCAACGCCACATATTTTCCAGAGAGGCGAGTTAGCCCTTTTGGCAGTTGAGGGGGGGGGCGTACTGATTATCATGCATGGCCGTAGTCGTTTGACCATAGACCCTCGCATCCCTACAATGGTGGGACGGAGCACGTCGGGTTTTCACCGACCAGGCAGATATTGCTTGCACCAAGCGCGAAGCGCCGTGAGGTGTTGGGTGAGTCGCATGAAGGGTGAGCTGCATCCTACTAAGAACCGCTTGAGAGGCGGATTTTCTTGCATATGGATGACAGCATCAATTAATTGGTTTAATATCTGGTGTGGCCACTTCCAGAGACAGCAATGGATTTCTATGTATCTGCCTCGTGGGTGCCTTACCATATACCTGGTACACACTACGTGATACGATCATCCTCCTTGTGCGGAGTAAAGGTTCTCCCCCGCACAAAAATGATCTAACTCGACCGCCAGCCTTGGTAACCGGCAAAAAAAAAAAAAAACAGCACCCTGGCTGTCTAGCTCACGCAGTGAGAGGCGTGTTTTACAGCGTCGTCGCCAACCGACGCCAACCCAACCTACTACATGAGCTACACATGTTTCCCCCGGCTTGAGCTATAGGCGGTAGCTCATCTGCACATGTTTTCGAAGCTTGAGCTATACACGATAGATGAGCTAGCTCATGAGCTGTCCGGGGTGTGCAACCTTGTATTAAATGGTAACACCCAGGGAACAGCAGGGCAACCCTTGCCCTGCTCTACAATATATATATAGGAGGGGGGGCAGTTGAGGGGGGATGAGTGACAACCAAGAAGAACGGTTACAGCACCGGCCACTGCTCAGTTTGGGAGGGGGGGGGGGGGGCTCGATATCATGCATGGCTGTACTCAGATGACCATAGCCCCTCGCATGCCTACAATGCTCGGATGGACCACGTCGGGTTTTCACCGACCAGGCAGACATGGCTTGCACGAAATTCGACACGCCGTCAGGTGTTCGGCGAGTTGCGTGAGGGTAGGCTGCATTCCAACAAGAACCGCTTGTGAGGCGGCCTTGCTTATGGAAGACAGCGTCGATGAGTTGGTTTATTCATTGGTTGCTTGCCTAGTCATTCGATCGTTGACCACGCATCCCTTTCGAGGCGGAGCACGGTACCTGCTCCTAATAGCTTGGTTGAGCTTGGAGGGGGGGATATATCAAGTAATCGAAGTACGAGGCATGCTACTATATTGGTACTATTGGTACTGCTGCGCGCTCGCACGAGCAAGAGGTGGTTGATAGGACCAAGACCTCAATATTTCGGTCGCTATTTTAGTCGCTATCTCAGGACCCTACAAGGGTGAAGCATACGAGTCAGGTTTGCTGCCTTGTCCTTCGCAAAAAGTTGAACAACACAAAAATGCGCTACTATTGTATACCTGTAGTTATTTGGCCTTAAACACCACCCCGGGTGATCAGTAGTTTAGCTTTTGCTCTTCGTATCACCCTGGGTGGTATCCTGCGATGGGGTGGTGCAGAATCGAACGAATCCCGGTGATATATTTGACATGCTTTAGTTGGATTTAGCTTTTTTTTATCGCCGGGGGATAATTTCTCATGGGGGGTGACACACAATTGACACATTTTGCACCTCCACCCAGGCAGCAGGGGGGGGGGGGGGGGGGTGTACTCGATAGGAGAGATGTACTCGATCTCATGCATGGCCGTAGTCGTATGACCATAGACCCTCGCATCCCTACAATGCCGGGACGGGGCATGCCGGGTTTTCACGGACCAGGCAGACATTGCTTGCACCAAGCGCGAAGCGCCGTGAGGTGTCCGGCGAGTCGCATGAAGGGTGAGCTGCATCCTACTAAGAACCGCTTGTGAGGCGGACTTGCATATGGATGACAGCTTCAATGAGTTAGTTTAATTTCCGGTGTGGCCACTTCCAGAGACAGCAATGGGAGTACTATGTAACTGCCTCTTGGGTGCCTTACCTTGAACACTACGTGATAAGATCAATTCCTTTGTGCAGAGTAAAGGTTCTTTACTTCGCACAAATGATCTAACTAGACGACCAGCTGTGGGCGACCGCCAAAATAAAAAAATAAAAATAAAAATCGGTACCCTGGATGTCTAGCTCACGTAGTGAGCGGCATGTTTTACAGCAGCAGGGGGGGGGGGGGGGGGGGGTGCCACAAATGCAAGCTGTGATAATTTGTACGTTTCGGCACTTCGAGGCAGGTACAAGGGAGGGTGATGGCAACGTGTAGATATACCCGTATTGTTTGCATGGCACTTGATTTGAAGCCGCCAGTGCTGTCTGTTGCTGGCGCGCCACGCGCTGCAGTCGGAGCTTGAGGCGTAGGTGCAGCAGAGGTAGTTTGAGAACGGGCGAAACAATGTGAGATCGTGGCTTGATTCATGGCTTGAGGCGCGTTATCAGGCGGTGTTGGGGTAGCAGACGGTGCCGGAGCTACATGCGCGTTCCACCCACCGTGACGAAGGGCTCTGCCCATCTTCATTGTTGTTCTCCACGTGCGGTGTCGTCAAACACTTTTGTGCTGCTTTTGTACGGAGTTCGGGTGGTATTGTTTGGAAGCTCTGCCGCCACGGGATGATGGTATCTAACGAACCCCGGTGTTGACTTCAACTTTTTTTTTTCAAGTTTTGCCCTTTTTATCACGGGGGGTGGTATGGTGCGGTGGGGTCGTGCAGGTCCTATCGCCACACGGTAGTGGTGTCTAGCGAACCCCGGTGATAACTTGAACGTTTTTGTTTCAAGTTCAGCCTTTTTTATCACCGGGGGTGGTTTGCTGCGGTGGGGTGGTATATTAGAGAAGGGTGGCGTCTTAGGCCAAATACGGTATGAGCTGGCGATGCAGTTGTATCTGTACCTATCGGTATCCGGCAGTCGCCACACACGTATGGTTCACTGGTCATACAACTCCACGCCGTGGGGGTGAAGGTGACGGTGGATTGAGCAGTGTTTTGGCCTTTCGAGGGCTCCATACATCGGACAGATCATCGATATCCATTTCACGATTTAGGCCTTTCAGGGCAGATATATGCCCTGTGTGGTCTACAGTACTTCATGTTGCCGGGCGGGAGCTGCAAAATCTGCATATCTATGGCGCATGTTTCCTCGGTCGAAACTGCACCATACATATCCAGGACCTGTACAACGTATTAATACGCCAGATTGAGATCTAGATGATCTACTGTAGATCGCTGTCTGTTCGATGTGTGGAAGGTTCTTCCATGACTCAATAGATGAAGTTCCACCCGGAGCTAGAATAACGCACGGAGGCCTTGGCATGCGCGGCGCGTTGCTGTTTGTCCGGTTTCGGCCTGCTTCGCCGCTATGACGCTGCACGTTGTTGACCGTTTTTGCTCGCCCAACGTCGGGCAGACCGACCGCTAGCCTATATAAAGAGCAATTTATTTTCGTTTCTTGTCCGCGGATTGAGGCTATTGATAGAGGCTTTCCAGGGCTGGAGACATCTCACAGTTGTTTAAAAAAATATATATTGCATAGTGTATATATTTTATAAATTTTAAAAAACGTCAGCTGTGAGTTCGACTGATTAAATAGTTGATACTCAACTTTGCAAGCTGCGTAATACGCCTCGTATATATTCCATTTTTTTACCGAATTTTACAAGTATTGTGATAAACCGAACGCGCGTATTCTATATGTGATTCCTTGTCAAAGATATAGGCCAGCGGCTCCCCTGGATGCTGCCCGGGTCAACAGGACAATTTAAAATAATCATTCTGCGCACTGATACTATATATTATCAAGATAGATAGGTTCAATTAATTGGATGGTGCGCAGGGAGCAGGATGGCGATACGAACGTGTACTACTGTCTCGGTAAATCAACAGCAACCGCGTAGCCACGGCATTCACTGCAACAGCAGCGACGGTACAACAGCAGTGTTCGAATTTATGTGCGTGCAGTGTTCACAAAGAGATACAGACTTATTACAGCGAGTGGGGTAGGTATTTCTGGCTGGTGTAAGGCCAGACTCACCCTCAAGGAGTGATACCTTCTTGCTGCTGCGTATGGCCGCGAGGCTCAGGCGGCATTTGAGTTGGGTTGTACGTGGTGCTTCAGGGGTTCACCTCATTATTTGGTAAATGGGTGGAAGCTTCCACTCGACTTCCAAAACTTCCATTTGGAAGTAAAAAACTTCCAAAACTTCCATTTGGAAGTAAAAAACTTCCAAAACTTCCATTTTGACTTCCAAATGGAAGTTATGGAAGTGAAAATGGAAGTTTTGGAAGTCAAAATGGAACTTGTGGAAGTCAAAATGGAAGTCGGGTGGAAGCTTCCAAATGGAAGGTATCTAACTTCCAAATGGAAGTTGTGGAAGTCCAAATGGAAGTTTTGGAAGTCATGAACGGAAGGTTTCGAATTGCTGGCGAAGCTTACATTTTGACTTCCAAAACTTCCATTTGGACTTTCACAACTTCCCTTTGGAAGTTATTGGAAGTCAGAAACTTCCATTTGGAAGTCGAAAACTTCCATTTAGAAGTCGAAAACTTCCATTTGGAAGTCGAGCACTTCCATTTGGAAGTCGAAAACTTCCATTTGGAAGTCGAAAACTTCCGTTTGGAAGTCGAAACTTCCATTTGCGAGTCAAAAACTTCTCTTTGGGGAAGAAAAAACCAATCCGTTTGGAAGTCAAAATAGAGGCTTTGGAAGTTGAATGTAGAATGGCATTCGCGTGGTAGGCTCATACCTGACTACTTATATTTTGACTTCCAAACTTTCATTTTCACTTCCAAAAGGAAGTAACTAGGCCAAAGGCCCACATGCATATGGACCCCGGGGAGTGGATAGAAACGTCTGCAGACGTAGATGTGAGTTTTCCATGGTAAAACAAGGCAAACATATTTCTTGGGAGTTTAATGGAAGTGGATGAAAGCACGTGGAAGTACGTGAAAGAATGCTGAATTTATTCCTGCAAATGATAGTGTATGGAAGCTTCGGCGAACGCTGATATGAATTTCCGTGTAGGTAGGGGTTACACGTAACTTTGGAAGTTGGATAATTGGAAGTGGGATTAGGTGGAAGGTAAGCTTGAATATTGGAGTGGATGGAAGCGTCTGCGGACGTGCGTGGAAGTTTCCATTGAAATGGAAGTTAAATGGAAGATGAATAAGTAAGTAAGCTGTAGCCATTGGAAGTTTAATGGAAGTGCGTGGGAGGTACGTACAAATAGGTGGAAGTCGCGCTTGAATATGGGGGGAGTGGTCAGAAGATTCTGCGTACTCAGATGCGAGTTTCGTTGAAATTAAATGTAAAAAGGAAGTTTTGAAAGCCAAACGAAAGTTATGGAAGTTGAATGGAAGCGGATGCGAGTAGATGGAAGTAAGTGGTAGTTATGATGAGGATGGAAGTAGACAGAAGATTCTGCGGACGCCGATGGAAGTTTCCTTGAAGGTAGAAGTCAAGTGGAACTTCTAGACGTGAAGTGGAACTGGGTGACGGTAGGTGAAAGTATATCAAAGTGTATGGAAGCTTAGTGGAAGCTGGACGAAGCTTCTACCGGGCATGGCAGTGGAAGCTTCCACTTTGCTTCCACTGGCTTCCGCTGTGGAAACGTACACTGGCTTGCACTAGATTCCAAAATGGAAACTTCCATGGACTAAATGGAAGTTACCACTCGACTTCCAAAACTTCCATTTGGAAGTAAAAAACTTCCACAACTTCCATTTGGAAGTAAAAACTTCCACAACTTCCATTTGGAAGTAAAAAGCTTCCAAAACTTCCCTTTTGACTTTCACAACTTCCATTTGGAAGTAAAAAACTTCCATTTTAACTTTCACAACTTCCTTTTGGAAGCCAAAAACTTCCATTTTGACTTTCACAACTTCCATTTGGAAGTAAAACATTTTCATTTGGAAGTGAAAAACTTCCATCTGGAAGTCAAAATGGAAGTCTTGGAATTTTTTTACTTCCAAATGGAAGTTGTGAAAGCTTCCACTCATTTACCAAATAATGAGGACCACCGTGCTTCAGGCACGGACACCTACGATTCGCGTGTCTTTTTTTAGGCAGCAGCGGCAGAGCAGCAATGTTCAATCGGGATGTCCGTGCACGGAGGCAGGCGCCACCACAGGCCAAACTACGGAACAATCTATTGCGCCGGTACGGGGCTGGATTCCACGACGAAGGAGGAGGGAGACAGAGCGTCGACGAGAGGGGAAGATACGGATTGCACTCACCCTGCGCGAGAATTTTTGTTTTTCAGATCAGAACCGCAAGTGCGAGGAGCATTTTGTTTTTCGGGACGGGGGAGAAGGGGAACCTACTGGAAGGGAGTAGCAACGAGAGCGCATGCAAAGGAGCGGGCGGATTGGGCTAAGGCGATGAGGCGACCATGAAGAACGGCAGCAGGACGGCACACAGAGACCCATGACCGGCGCGCACACCATCACGAGAGAAGCAGCCATCGTTTTGTTTCTGGTTTTGTTTTCACGAGGCAGTAGTGTGTACTTGTTATTATATTAACGTCACTGATCTTTGTAGTGTTGGCGAGTTGTATACCTTCATGGGGAATGACCCCCGCAATTATCAGGGACGTAGTGTCATAGCTGTTCTGCACCCTATGTGTCAGACAACCCGGGAAGAGATGGCGATCGTTGATATTCGTGTGGTGGTTTTAGCTTCGATTGCTCCTTTTTCACTGCATGTCCGCAAGTCGTCACTCTGACAACACCCCAGACAGCAGGCGTGTTCCTCTCTGTCTGTGTTCACGACTATCGTGCGTTTCGTACGATGCAGGCAGTACTCCAGACAGCAGCTGCTGTAGTCAGTAGCCACGAGTTGGTTAGTGGTGGGAACGGGGGGAACTCTATATTGTAGTCGAGAGAATATACCCGCGGCCATGTTAATTGAGTTTGCACATTGACTTCATCTTGTGTGCGCCTTCTTCGTCTCGTACGTTTCAGGCAGCCGAATTTCGATTTTTTATGTTTTCGGACCTTCCTAGGACTCCAGCACCTTTGTGTGACCACCTGACCACGGACTCCTTCGTTTGAGAGTTTATGTGAGAGAGAACAACAGCAGTACATGCCTGCGAATTACGTTCACGTGTTCACGTATTTTTGTTTAATCTAACACAAATCGTCGAACCTTGGACTATCACACAGCATTATACAGCAGTACTCGCAGTAAATAGGGACGCCTCGTGATAATGCTGCTGCCCCTTTTCAATTGCGACACCCCCGGTATTTCAAGTCAACTATATCTCGAAGGAGGACCTTGTATTATACTAGTATATGCAAGATTTCCCTTGGGAGTCGTGTTACAATAATACGAGGGTGATGCAAGAAATTAGAAGGCTCATGTTCTCGTATACTTCTCTTACAATGTCTGTTATTTTAGTTCTCTACCTTCTGTAACTCATCTCGAAGGGGAACCTATTATATGTATACATACACGCATACAAGATTTCCCTTGGGAGTCGTGTTACAATAATAGCGAGGGTGACGCAAGAAATTAGAAGCCCCCTGTTCTCGTGTGCTTCTCTAATAACGTCTGTTACATTGGTTCCCTACTCTCTGTACACCTGTGACTCAACACCTGCCCCCCTTTTGTAGCTAGTCCCGACTCCCTCCCCTCTCCTACGAAACTTTTGAAGCCTAGCCTGGCTTTTCCATGATTATCGCCCTTGTGTGTCCAATGAACGTCATAGACTCGCACTGCTTCTTCTTCCGAACAACTGTCTCGATGGCCCTGCTCACCACCATTTTGTTCGCCCCCCCTATCCTCCCTCTTCCCGGATATTCGGCCAACTCTTCTGGAACCAGCCTCGCCCTCCCATGCCCCCCTGCTTCCAGTCGTCATTCCTCCGTGAGTGTTGCGTTGCTGGTCTTGAAGGAATATACCTCTCATCTCCCCGTCTAAAGTGGCCACCTTACGCCGATCATCAACTTATCATCAGCGCTTCTGTAGGTATTTCCATCCGCTTCAACATGGCGAATACTCGGTTCGCTAAGGAACTCCACCGCCTCTCTCTCTCTTGGTATCCTCCCCCTGCTGCCTATGAAAGTGGGCACACCGGAAAACAAATACAGTCGTGGTCCCTCTATAGGGCCGGTTGAGTAGTGCTGGCTTCCCGCTACAATGTCTGTGACAAAATCGCTTGGCAGATGTGGGATTCACCGGCATGACAGCGTGCGGGGTAGTGCCAGTTGCCGCTATAGTGCTGCCATTGTTGGCTAGAGCCTACCAGCACTATAGGGGGGTCAAAACTGTAAATTATTTCGACGCTGTATCAGCGATATGCAAGAACATACGTACAAAGGGCCGAAGTCTGCCTCTCAAGCTGATGTTAGAAGGATGCAGTTCAACTTTCAGCGTCTTGCCGAACACACCACGGCGCTTCGCGTTTGGCGCAAGCAATATCTGCTTGGTCGGTGGAAACCCGACGTGCTGCGTCCCGGTATTGTAGGGATGCGAGGGTCTATGATAATACAACTATGCTCATAGCACTACAACGAGTACACCCCGCACCCTTGTCCTCTCCAGCACAGTCCTTCACATACTTTGATCCTGAATCGACCCCCTCAACGTGATCTGCCCCTCTTTCCTCCCCCCAGTACCACACAGTTGATGCTCTCGAAAAAGCCCCACAACTTCCGTGCACGGACCGTCACCTACATCATGGAGCACTCCGTTCTCCTCCGCGAATGCTCGTACCATACCTTCCATGCTTTTTCTGCACCACCAGCTTTTGCTAATAGTCCAGTCCATGTCACTGTTGCCTCCATTTCCTGGACTTGATTCCACCCATTCATGACCGCTAGCGCTCCCTCCAAGTCCATAGGTGCTCTTACTCATAGAACGAACATAGCTGACTCTAGCTCTGCACGTGCACCTTCTGCATTTGCTCTGTCTCGGTGCTTCTAACCCTAGGTGACCTCTACCGGCAACGCTAGTCCCACCTTCTGCCCACGCTTAGACCGACCCTGGTACCTGCCCGATCGCGCCCTCTGACTCCAACACTGTACGCGCAGCGCGTTCGGTCCATCTCCCTTGGTGCAAGCAATGTCTGCCTGATTGACGAAAACCCGACGTGCACCTCCCGGCACTGTAGGGATGTGAGAGTTTATGGCAATACGAATAGAGTAATGCATGGCATGAGAACACCTCCCCCCTCCCCAGGCCTAACTCCTCAATCTCGCAGAGCCCGTAGCACTACGCGTACTTTGTCTTGGTCGGCTACTTCTACCCTTCTCTGTCCACCCTCCGCCCCGCTTATTTCCGCGTCGCTCTAATTTCCGCCCTCGCTTGCACGGCAAACTCAATGTGCGCTCCGGAAATCTCTTGTTTTTTGTGATTACTCTATATGCTCCACTCTCAACGTGAATTCCCTCCCAACCCTCTCCTAGCCCCATTCCGATTCTCCCCTGCGGCTTCGGGAATACCCTTAGATATCCTCGCGGGCTCAATACTGATATATATGCATGCATGATATTACTCATATGGTGGCGTTTAACCGATGCAGACACTTGCATTTTTCAACATTCGTGAAGTACATTTATTTCACTCCGTTTTCTCTATTATTGGATGTTCCCGACACCACACCCCCTTGTCTCCTCTGACCCCCCTCCGTGCACCCCCGAGCCGCACGTCCACGAGCCTTTTATTTACATAACACCCGGGTACATACGATGCATGCCACGATAGGGTTGGCCCTTGTTGGCCAATGACTTTCTGACTGACGGGCAACTGAGGGCTTAAGTTTGGTTGGAACACTTCTAGTGCTTCCCAATACTACAGTATTCGTTCTAGTCTTCAAGCACACGGTATATATATAGGCCATGGGGTTGTTTGTCAGGATGGACTTAATTTTTTTTTTCCAAAACCAACTTTTTGGGTTAAAAACGGAGTTCCTAGAGTCGGGAGCCCGAGAAAAATATCGATGCGCCCCTACCGTAGCATACGCCATACGATACTCACCATGTCGTCGCTGCCTCCGGGAACAACCAGATTGGCTTGAACCCGGACTGCGGGATCAGCAGCGCTCCTCACTAATCCAGGTATATACGGCATCTCGTTTTATCCACAATGTCGTCTCCAGCACCTTATTAGCCCGTGCGTGCGGGTCAAAGGTCGATGAACTATTCAGCGCCAGAATCCTGGGATGTTAGGGGTCGGTCTGTCATGAACCGTCCGTACAACGAGCTGGAGACACTTCCCCCCATTTTCTTGACCCCTTGCCCTAACTCCCGGTTCAGTCTCTGTAGTCGCGCCCGCAGAATATATCGCAACACAGCTCACACCATCCCGAATAGCTAATCCACCGGGTACGGCGTAAAACATCCCACTCACCCCTCCCACGGCCGATTGATTCTACCTCACGTAGTCCGCCTAGCACCGAGAATGATTATACGGGGTCTGGTCCTCCCCCTTCCAGTCCGGAGTCACATCCACGCATGGCCGCGATCGAGTTGCTGTCGGTTTCCTCGCCAAGGGACGCCCAGGCGATGATGTGGTGCTATAACTAGCTCGTTTTCCACTTTGACCCCATCTCTCATGCCCCCATGTCGCCCCCCCCCCCCATACCGTGCGCCGGCATATCGTACCGCCCCCCGCGCACTCCTACTGAAGGTGTCATTTGACCGAACTGTTCCGCCGCTTGTGTCCCGAGACGGACTCGTTTGCTCCGAGGAAATATAAGTGACGCCCAGGTCTCGCTTTGCGACTGTGCCTTGAATACCAGCGCTAGCGATATTCCCAATACAGGTTGCTACCAACGATCTCTACGACATATCGGCTTCACCATTTCCGCGAGAGATCAATGCTACTAAAGCGGTTGTACTGTGCGGCTCAAACGTTTCTCCTTGACGGAGCTCCTCAACCATTGCAACTGTGAGGAGCTACACCCAGTTCGTCGGATCCGATGCTATTTAAATCATCATCCGTTGTATACCTTCTGGTACCAGGTGTCCCACGGGATTGTGTATCGGGCTTATAGCGTACCAGATACCTTGACAAAATCAAAATTGGTTGTTAAATCTCCTCAAGCGAGGAACCTCGTGTTGTGATACTGTATGTAGGTGCTGCTACCTGTATCGTAGCACGGGAGTGTGTGCAGTGCTGCGGTGGAGGTTGCAAGTTTGCCCTTCACACGTTCATCACTGACCGAGCTCCTAATATGAGGACAGGCTACGCAACCGTTGTATCGTTGGATGCCGATGTGATTTTTTCAAAGGATAATCGATAGACGCCTAGCCCGTGACTCCGTAGGGTTTCAACATTGTTCGAAGTCGGTTGTTGGCTTCTGTACTGTAAGCGAGCGATGAGCTTCAGAAAAATCAGGTGCTACCTATACCGCAGCCCGCTTCACGGCTAGAAAACCAAAGAACTAAATCCGGGATCCGAGCAAAAGGTACAGGTCGCGAAAAAAGACAATAATGTACGCCCCCCGGTACAGGGGTTACCCCCATTTTCAGTACAGTGCCGTCATTTTCACTACGATACCGTCAATTCCACTACAGTAATGCCGGACTTTAGCTACTAGGGCGAGATGCCGTGCACCTCACTCAAACCGGGATCTGGCAAGAGCGGCCTTGAGTTGCTAAAATAAAAGGGTCCTGAAAGAGGGGGGGCGTACATTATTGTCCTTTTTCGCGACATGGCATGGTATGCATGCCGTGGCACCACCTGCGGCATAACCTTCCACGGCATCTTCCACGGCATACCACGGAGCCTTCCACGGACCTCCACGGCATACCATGGAACTCCCACTCTGACCCTAACCCTAACCCTAACCCCAACCCTAACCTAGTTGCCGTGGACATTGGGGTGCCGTGGGGGTTGCCGTGACATGCCGTGGGGATGCCATGGAGTGCCGTGGCGGTAGCCGCGGGGGTCGCCATGGTACTACGCATGGCATGCCGGGCACCCCGCACGGCGTGCCATGGAGTCCTGTGCCACACCATGGGACGCCGTGGTGATGCCATGGTATGCCATGGGCGGTACAATGGCAACGCCACGGCATGCCCACGACAAGGTCAAACAGTGTAGAACCCTGGTTGTTCGTGTAAGGCGCGCTCTTGATCAACACATCACTCATCCTCTCCTCGGACTGCCATAGTTCATATGACTGTGATGGACTCCCATGGGATGACATGTAACTGCGATGAGACTGTCACGGGACTAGAGTACCTTGGCGTCATGGAATTGACATGGCTTTATGGCACCGCCATGAAACTGCCATGGACTGCCATGGGGATTGCTGTGGCTACCACGGGACCTGCGATAGTTTCATGACACCGCCTTGGGACTACCATGGATTGCCACGGCTTCATAGCAGTTTCATGTGGCTGCCATGGCACTATCTATGGGACTGCCATCGCTTCATGGCACTATCTATGCGACTACCATGGGGGTGCCCGATGACTGTCATGGCAGTACCACGGGACTACTGCAATGGATGCATGGGTTGCCATGGGACTACCCTGGCTTCATGGCACCATCATGGGACTGCCATGATATACCATGATGGGACTACCATCGCTTCATAGCACTGCCATGATGTGACGATCGTGGGAGTGCCACGGGACTACGATGGGATGACCATGTGACTGTCATGGGTTCTTGGGACTATCATGGGACTACGGTATCATGGATGGTCATGGGACTACAGTACCATGGATACCATGGATTGCCATAAGTCGTCATGAGGCTGCCATGATTTCATGGGACTGCCATGGGATTGCCACAGGACTGCTATAGATACATGGCACTGCCAAGGATGGGGCAGCCACGGGGCTTCCATGGGATTGCCATGGAACTACAATGGAATGGCCATGGGACTGGCACGGCTTCATGGCACCGTCATGGGAATGCCCTGGCACTACCATGAAATGCTGTGGGACTGCTGTGGAATGCCACGAGTCGTAACGGGGCTGCCATCGCTTCATGGGACTGTCTGCATGTACGTATGTGCTTATTGATCAGGTTGCCTTGCTGAAATGTAAAACGGCCAAGCCAGGCAGCACAGGATAGGCGCATGTGATGCGGTGCTTCCTGCTGTAGTAGTCGTTGCTATACCAGCAACTTCTTGGCCCATAACGGTCGGGTTGTCTGACTCGTGCAAACGTTCAGCCGGTAAACTGGTGCGCGAGGAAAACGCATAGCTACTACAGTAGTATACTGATCTACTGTAGTTTCATGCTGGTACCTGATATCATAGTTTTTTGTCTCGTCGGTCGCGTGGGTCGAGCCCTTACGAACGCCATTGGGCAGCCTTATGCGTTAGAACGGTTCTCGCGTATTGGCCTAGTCTATGCACGTATCCTTCAGAACTGATTAGTCCCAAACCGTAAACTCGTGAAAACAACAAATAAACAGATAGACAATAAACCCGATAGAACAATGCAACTCCCATACGATCAGTGGGAATCGATAATCTGTCAGATGTGTGCACAATGTTGCCAGTGGGGGCCTTGGGGTCCATGGTGTTTCGGCGCCGAGGAAACCGAATTCTTCATCGCTTTAGATCGAGGCGTGGAGGCCGGAGCGGTTCCCCGCGCCGAGGTCCATATATAACAGTTTAGTCGCAAGTTCGACGTTGTGACCTCGCGGGAGCGCGCGCGGGGGGGGGGGGCTGTCGACGGCTACCCACGACGGCCATTGTCATGGTCGCTTGGCGCTATACCCTATATTCTCTACTGCCATGAAGGTATGCTCACTGCGGAGTGTTTTGGGATCACGGATGAGACGTTTCGTGAAACCCTGAGGCACGGGTGGGAAGATCCTCGAGGACAGCGCCATGGTCGCCATCATCCTAAACGCGTCACCGAGATCCATGCAGCTGGTCCAACTTTACCTGCACTCTAACCGGGAGCACACAACATACGCGGTCGTCAACCACCCCTTCGCGGACTGGGAGCTCTTGCAGATTATCCGACGTTCTACCCCACAAGTTAAATCATTCCGGAGAGGGCACGGGCGGACGAGTAATTGGTGGGCGTCGAAAAGGCAGCGGCGGTCAGCGAGGAATACTTTGAACTGATGGGCATGGGGTTCGCCCCAGAGGGCGGGGTTGTGGTGGTGGTGGGCGCGACAGAGGCGGCAATGCACGCCACTGAAAGATGCTGAGCTCCAAGGGTCAATGGTACGCTTGTGGTGAATGTGATCAACGTTCCGTAATTTTCCGCGCGACTCGGCCGTGTCCACCTCAAAAGGGTGAATCCCACAATCGGAAGAACTAGTGCTGAGAAGGCGACGTCAGCACCGGCCACGGTACGGGGCACAACACCGCTACTAGGTGCCACGGTGGTGGTACTTAACACACACAGTGGCATAAAGTGGTCCTGCAGCCGGTATCGTGGCTGGACCCTAGGCTGAGTCGACATCGCCGGTGCTAGTCCTTGCAAACGACTAACGTCGTCGGTGCAGGGTTCAGCGCAACAGGCGATTACGGTGTCGTCGAGCCAGGCTGCTCCTATGCGCATATTCCATGGAGACGACGCCTACTGGAGTACTACTGTACAAGCCCATCACGGCGCGTCGGACAGAGGAACCTTGTCCACCGCGCCATGTGTATGAAATCTGGCTGTAGTTACCAGGGGGACAGCCGGGCGAAGCGCTGCCGTGTGACCGCTGGCCTAGTTGCACGGGGAAAGCTCCCAGATGCCGAAGGATCTGACGCGCGGTATGAAGCCCAGGAGAAATCTCCACCAACAGTAGTATTGTCATATGTACGAGCGGGCGTGGTTGACACCCCAAGCGTGATATATATGAAACTGGCGGGGGAGATAGACGACCACCAAAACATGGCCGGCCTGGCTTACCGCAGCCACACGGCTGGGCCACCGTTTATACCTGTCATTCGATGCCACTCAGAGTGACTAGATATCTTCTGTTTATCCTCAGTGGCTTCCGCCTTTCCTGCGCCGCCACGCCCCCCTCCCTCCCAGCTTTATCGACCCCTACCAGGTCTCTCACCACGAGTCCTACGATTCCTGTAGCTCTCGCAGTCCCCCCGGGAACCAGTCCTGCGGTTATCCTCCCGGTGCTCCCCTCCGCTGACTTACTGACTTCAGTCGGTTCCGAAGGCCTGGAAGCAACACCCAGCGTCGACGCTGCGGGGAGCTGGACGAGATTGCCGGTGATTACGCGTAGGTGCGGCCGCAACCTGTGGAGCGCGTGCTCTACAAGTGCACTTAAAACGCGACGGAATCCGTCGCAATCTTCTTCTGCAACCTCCGCACGGTGGAAGGGATCGCCAACTTCTCCCTCGTCACCACTCCAAAAACAGTACCAACTGTGCACTGTGTAACTACGACTCGCCGGCCTGAGCGGACAAAGGCGTGGCGCTTGCCTGCGATCGTATTGCAAGGAAGCGCCGCCTTTATTCTCGGTGGAGGGTGGTGGAGCCCGTCGCAGCGGGTTCTGTCGCCTCCACGCAACAGGGGCACGCGCTATCATGTCCCCCGTCACCGCCCGTGATATCCGCCAGGCATGAATACGTTTGTCCTTGGTTCTACTTTGCTCGCAGAATGCGGTTGATAAGCTCTTCCAGAGTTTCAAAGGGCTCTCCCGTCTCCATACTTATATTCCTTCCAATGAATAGAGAACAATGAGACCAATGTTGGATTCGGATTTATTTTCAACTAGACCGCAGTAGACGTTCGTGTATTCCGCATAAAGCTTGACACGTGGCCCTAAAGCGCTCAACCCTAACCTTTACAAAGGCTAAAAAAAACATATCCGAATACGGATCGCACACGGCCCAGGTTGTAGGCGCACGTGAGGACGACCAAATTCTCAGCCCCAACATTGCTGGGTACCCAGCTATTTAAAAACACGATTCGCAGATGGTGATAACGTTGGTAACGGTGTTTTGCACTTTGCGCCAAGCTGTACCGTGCCCGATGTCCCGTAGTGTAATTTTAATGGCAGCTTCCGGAAGATGTACACCGACTTGAGAAACCCGGGCACTGACCCAAGACTGACGGCCACATCTTCTGCGCTCGACCATTAGAAAGTACAACCTGCCCGGCGACCAGTGCGAATTCCGCAAATAGTAGTTGCAAGGAAAGCTGCTACTGCATTCTGGACTTGCCCCGGAATGTAGCTGGGATTTTCTCTGTGCACAGGTGGTCTAGATTCCCCCCTCGCAGAATGCGGGGGCTAACTTTTCTTGTGAAGACATTCACCAATAATGTATCGCCCCAATATTCGTAGACGTATCGAGTTGAGAAGTTGTCGACACTGTGTGGGGTTAGCTACACTGTCCAATGCCCCCATAACTATGTTTTTACCCCCACATTGTGAAGGGGGGGGGGGGGGGGGGGGGTCCCGGCCACTTGTGTTGCTGAGGGCCGTGCGACTTCAATTGTGGGAAGGAACAGCGGTCAACATCCAGAGGGTCATACACATGACTATCTGATTTTCAGTTGGCATCCAGTCGCCCCATCCCCCAGAGAAGGCGCTGGAGGGGGTGCCCTTGCCAGCTGAACTGAGAGCGTCAGAACTCCCCTCCGAATCTGTCGAACTTAATTGTAAATCTGTCGGCGAGGCTAAGACGGGGATATTTAGGGGCGTCCCTAGACGTTTGCTGTTGCCGCTCTCAGCCATCGGCAATCTAGAGGGTGGAAGCAATGCCTGCTTGATATGTTGGCGTCGATTAAAATCGAGACGCGCACACGCTGAATCATCCTGCGGCCATCAAACGTACAGCGAGAGCTAGGTTTTAGCTGGCAAACTAAATACGTAGATTTATTGCAATATATGTCCACCCAGAAACTAACCGTCGTGTGAGGAAGAGGTTGGAGAATGTGCCGCGAGACATAGACACCCCCCCCCGGCAAAACAATATAGATAAAAGTACTGCACCGCAAAACGATGAAACCGACCCCATCAAGCTGGGATAGAGAGAGCTGCAGCCAGTTATTTGGGGATAAACTATTGTAGTCGGAACGACAGTACCAGCTGTAGACTCCTCCATGGAGGAGTAAAGGGTTTGATTAACCCTTTTGGTACTGCAGTCCCGTTTTTGGGGAGAAAAGAAACTGCTTACCTGGTACAGCTTTGGGTGGTTTGTCCCCAAGACAGGACTACAGTCCTAAAAGGGTCAACGCCACTCCCATACTTTTGTTTTTAACCGCAAATAGATACTGTTGCCAACTCAGCCTAAGGGCACGAGGTCGGTAGGCAGCCTGCTTTTGGCCGCCGAAGCTCGTTCCATCCTTGATTGCAACGTGGGAAATGGACAGGAGAATCGCCAGGGTTACACGATACACCAGTTGCTGACAAGGAAGCCGATTTGGAGGATGGCGATTAAAAAATTTCAGTAACGGGGCTATGCAAAGATGCTCACAGAGAGACATTTCAGCACTGTCGCAAGCTGCAAAGACTTCAAGAAGGGTTTGGGGGGACAAAACGTCTCCACGTACGTGCTGACCGGGCGAGAACTTCACAGGGTTTCACTTGAACAGGGTCAATGTATGCCGTCTACCCCTCTTTGCAGAACCGCAGCAGCAGTCGTATGGGAAAATTAGCCGGCTGGAGATAGAGAAATAGCCGGACCGCATGCGTGTACACAGTAAGGGCGGGGATCTCTGCCTAGGGCTGTCCGATCCCTGAAACCAATATCAATCGCGCTTTTCGAGAGTGGCGACAGGAAGTGCTGATTGCGGGGGGTTTCGCCCGGTTGCCGTTCGAGAGAGGGGAGCTGAACGGTAATCGGCAGATCGAAGTATAACAGCGTCATCCATCAGCTGCGCCCTGGTGGAGACATCAAACAACCAAAAGGCGCGGAATATTCTCGTGGGCAGCGTTTTGACAACGTGGAGGCCTTCGCTGCCGAGGGAACGGTCGATGCAATTGTCCATGGACTTACCCGCCGAGTATAGCATCGTCGCATCGCGGGGGGTGCACATGGAGTAATAGATGAATATATATATACATATCTATTAGAGTACCCTGCAGAGTTCTAACGGTGTCACCTCACAGATTTTTCATCGACAGAACTGTTGCTGCGCTTCGCCTTTTCGAGAGTGCTACAACCTCAGCAGAGCGCTAGCTCTCCAAGGGCTGGCTGTAGCATGATCATCACGATTCGACGCTCTTACCTCGCCCTCGTCGACCTTCTCTCCTCATATTGCGATGCTTTTAATTCGTCCGCGCCAGCCTCTTCGCCACAGCACACTACGCCCATGATTTTGCAATGGGCACTAACTACATAGCACGATTGAAGTCAGGTTTGGAACCGTTTTGCTTAATGTACCCCCCTGCATCGAGCATCCCTACGCCCATGGCTCTGCGCTGGGCACTACACATCTCGATTGCAGTCTGGTTTCAAGCCGTTTAATCTAGAATGTACTTCCTCGCATCGAACGTCTCTACGCCCTTGGCTCTGCGCTGGGCACTACACATCCCGATTGCGGTCAGACTTGAAACTGTTTTACCTATAATGTTACCTCCCGGCATCGGGGACCTCTTCGACGAGGACGCCTGTGTCCAACACATGCTCCAATGCGGAACCGACCCAAAAAACCTGGCACAACCACATAAGACACGAACTTAGGCTCCAGCAACTCCAAAAGCGGGTGCACGTGACGTTCTTCATTTCTTGCTGTTGATCTTGTGGAGCCCGGGACGACGGTGCATCTTACTGGAAAAGTCACGGGCGTTTATTTACGACAGGGGTGCAGGGCGGGGTTGAGGGGGATTTCCGCCAGAGGGATGAACATGAGGCAGATAAATTGAGTCTTGGCTTGCTACACGCGTGTTCACGCGCAAGGGCTGAAATGCCGACTTGAAACGACACTATTCATATTTCGAAATATATCGCACGATCGGTGCTATTGTGAGGACTACGTCATTATCGCTGGGTCCATCAAGCATGCGGGATCGACTGGAACACAGCACTTGGGGCGCACATTCGACCAGCCATACTCACACACCTTTAGACGATAGGTCGTAGAGTTGGCAGTATTAGTTACATTAATCAAACCACAGCCACAAAACTGAATAAGCGGGAATATGATGCAAGCACTGGTACTGTCACCACTTCGCGCCTAAGGTTCATAACATGGCATAGCGACTGACAAGGCCAGCTACGATATCCGATACAGCAGTCGAGTTACCATTCAGCCGAAGCAAGATAACCACGCACACAATGACCACTGAATACACCTTGGCGCTCCAGACAAGCTTAATCACCCAGGTAGGCTTACCAAAAGCGCACGGTTCCGTTGACCCCGTACATGCCCAACTTTGAGCAGATCTCAAACTCGCACCTGGTCGTGCTGCCAGCCGCTTCTCTGTCTGCTGTCGTTTCCCCACCCGTTTCCTCCTCACCCCCTCCGGCGGCGTCTCCTTTTGACCTCTTTGTTTGCAGCTTGCTCCACGCGGTCGTTGTTGTCATCTCCTGCGGCTGCTTTCGTTTTTCTACCCCGCTTAGACCCCTTCCCCTTATCCACGTCAGAAACTGGTGCGCACTCCACTTTCGACTCCGGCTTTTTTCGTTTCTTGGCCGGTTCCTTGCTGGCCTCGACAGCGACCGGCAAAACCCCGCGTCCCCGCTGCTTGCCGGCGCTAACCCCGGCCTGCGGCTCGACGCTAGCGCCTTTGTCGTGCGCTGTTGGATTGGCGCTCGGCTCGATGGCAGCCCCTCCGTCGTGCTCTTTCGGATTGGCTTCTTCCGTCGCCGGTTGGCGCGCGGCCGCTTGCAGGATTTCCGCCGGAGAGAGCTTGCGCCAAGTGGGACTCGACGGTACTGCCGCCCCACCACGGTCACCAGCGCCATGGTCGCTGCCCCCTCCCTCGTCTCCCGCACCACTGGCCACGGGAATGGCACACGCTTCAATTACGTGCCCAGTCTTTAGTCCCGCCGCCGCCGCCGCCCTCCGCTGCTCTTTCAGCTCTCGCTTCGCCCTGGCCAGTTCCTCCTCCTTTTTTCTTTGGTCATCCACTGCGCGCCTTCGCTACTCATCTTCCCCGATGCCTCCAAAGCTTTGCGAGACGGAGCCCGCGCCCGCCTACCCGATCCGTTCGCCGCTGCCGCCGCCTTTGCGGATTCTCTGGCTTCCCGGAGCAGCTTGATTTCGATGGAGGGGGCCATTCCGGGAGCTTCTGCCATGCGCGAGGCAGGCGGGCTTTGCTCAACGCTGGGTGAGGTCTCCGCGGTACTGGTAGGTGACGTCTCCGCGTCCTTTGTACTTGCACAGGACGCCCCTGGGATCGAGGCCGAGAGGAACACGGACGCCAGTGAGTGCAGGCCGCTATGCGGTTTACTGCAAGGTGTTGGTTGCTTGGCTGACATAGCGCCGTCTACGACATATATTGAGGTTGCAATCAGGGGCTGCACTTTTTGAACCCAAACAATTGTCACCGATGGGGCTCCTCAACCGTTGCATCAACCATTGCAACTCTCGAACTACCCAATCTTTTCGTCTTCGGATTCGATCTGAGTTTTACACTAATGCTATTTCGTTAGATGTTTTTTCGTTAGATACCTACAGTAGACTACGAACCAAAGGGGGTTGTTTATCGGGCTTAGCGTAGCTCATCACTAGCTTTTGTGAAAGTCGGTTGTTTGGTTACCACGGCCTATTACAAGTATTGAGGTATAGAGCTCCTCAAGGGAGGACCCTCTAAACATTGAGGTGATACCTCTACCAAAACACGCTTCACCGACCATATACAGATTTGATGCCTTCCATGCACAAAATTTCTCCCAGCTACGGAGGCAGACAGGGGCAAGCTTGAGTCCAAAGAGCGTGCTCGGGCAAGCGCTTCGTATCAAGCGTGGAACAGGTACGAGTTACGGCGGAGGCTTACACGACATTTCGCGGTGGCAATCCACGCGGCCATATTATCCGACAATAAGTTGCTCGCGATCTGGACGCTGCAGAAAAAACGAGACGGAAGCTGCTTGAAAACGCATCGTACAGTAGCGTCAGCCCGACCACGATCTTCACGGCCATGCTATCCAATCTGAATCTGCGCGCTCTCTCCAAGCAGCAGAAAACCGATGTTGGCGTGGTGCTTGAAAGCACATCGCACAGGGTCAGTCCGACCACGGGCCGCATGTTAACCAATCTGCAGCTGCACGCTCTCTCTAAGCAGCAAAAAAAACGAGACGGAGGTGGAGGTTGAAAACGCATCGTACAGTGCCAGTCTAAGCACGAGCCGCATATTTTCCAATGTGAAGCTGCTCGAGTTCTCTGAGCAGCAGAAAAGCGAGAAGCATGTGGTGCTTGAAAGCCTGTCGTACAGTGCCATTCCCACCTTCAATGGCGGGTGGTGATGAAGCCGGCAGCCCCGAGGAGGAGGACGAAGCAGGGGAACATGAAGACGGCGGCGCTAACGCAGGCGGCTTAGGAGAGCTAATCTTCACTTTCGCAGGCGGCTTGGGAGAGCTAATCTTCACTTTCGTGCCTGCAGTTCCAGCTATTCCTGTACTTCCAGCAGTTCCTGCAGTTCCGGCAGTTGCAGTTCCCACACTTCCGGCAGTTCCTGCAATTCCAGCAGTTCTTGCAGTCCCAGCAGTTCCTGTCGCGGCAGTTTCTACCTTCCGCCTAGACCTCTTCCGCTTGGCTCTTACCCTTACACTCGTCTCCTGCTCTTCCTCGGGCCGTTCATTTTCGTTGCCATGCTCTCTCCCTGACCCCTCTTTCGGGTCCAACGCCTTGTTATCTCCCCCCCCCGCAGTTTCTTTCAGGTCCGACGCCTTGTTTTTGTTCTCCGTCGATTCTGCGCCGGCCGGACGGTCCTTCTTTCTCGTCTCAGTCGGTCGTTTTTTTTCCTTTTTCTTCCTGCAGAGCGAAAAGGGGCGCATTCATTCACGTGGGAAACCGGGACTGCAAGAGACCTGCGGCCGCATACCAGGGACATCATCACGGTCTACAGCATCAGACGCTGGATGTGCCAGCGCCTCGAGCCCCCCTCCCCGTGATATTCGTTGTGCCACGAACTTAGGTCAGTCCCCCCCACCCTTCGCCCATTTTGCCCGAATACACAACGCCTTGACAGTGGGAGGTGTCACACTTCCGCTCGGATTCACCCGTGTCGGGATGTATAGCGTGGAACCCACTGTATACGAAATACGCGAGCCGGGATGGATAGCGTGGCACTCGCTACGGGTGTACTGTATGTAAAATACGCCGTGCTACGGTAAAGGGTCTTACCAAAAATTTCTGAGGATTCTCCCTTAAGGGAGATCTGCACCCCATCTAACAACCGACTTCGACAGACGTTGTACGCTAAGACCATCACACAATGGCATTGGGCTAGCTAGATATCTGACGAATACGCTTTCAAAAACACACATAGGATCCAAAAACATGGGGTAGCTATATTTGCATTGTACAGTTTAGGCCCAAGAATAAGAAATTACTCAATACGAACATCCTTTTTGGGGGGGGACGCTAAACGCGTTGGACTACGAAATCGTGCCCAACGGCGAACGCTACATTATATTTATACCTGGTACACAATGGTCTATGCTCAACGCTGTTCGAGGACAGTTCCACGACAAGCTTCTCAAGCTTTGCTCAGATTCGGCAATTCTCGTTGGCGGGCCCATACTGCAGTCCTCAGTTGCAATGGTGGAGGAGCCCCGCCTCGTGAGTGATAAATACTCGGGCTCAAGAGTGCATGCCCTAACTGCAACCCTTGCTTGCAACCCTTGATTGTAATCCCCAATTGCAAGCCTTAATTGCAAGCCCTAATTGCAGGCCCTACCGTAGCACGATTCAAAACCTGACAAGACCGCCATCGCCTGCTCAGTCGCACCTTGGAGCGCGCACCCTGACTCGGTTCATGGACTCCTTCAGCAAGTGAATCATGTCGTCGCTCTTGTGGGTAGCGCAGAACTGCGGCCGCCCCCCCGACAGCCCATAGTGGGGTCTTGTGTCGCACCTGTAAGAGCAGGTACATACAGGGAGTAGGGCTTCGTGCACAGATTTCCTTTTGGCTTTGGTTTCCCATCAATAATGGTTTTCTCCTTTCGGGCAACGTTTCTGAGTGATCAACGTTGAACCTCATGCTAGTAACAACACATTGTCGGATGGCAAACGCAACGGTAATAATATAGCCGATGGCTTCGATGCGCGGGATCAAAGGCGGCGATACGGGCAGGAGCGAAATACGTTGACGATGTCCGCATGAGCGTAGCACTGGGGTATGTCGTTGCGCCAGGGAAGCTTGCCGTGGGCGCTCTAAAACAACACCTAAGAGACCCCTCCCTGCTGTCTGGTATTGCTGTTCTCCTCTTGTGGGTGGGAGTGTAAAAGCAAAGCTTAAGCTCACCACATTTCCATACAAAAAGTACGTGTCGTGTGCCAACTTAACTCTGCTGGACCTGAGTAGTATATATAGTACACAATGGTGCTGCCGTGACCACACAGCATTACCCTAACACCACATCAGGCATAAAATACGTGGAGTTTCGAGAAACAACTCAATGACAACGACCAAGCTTCTCAGTGCCGGGAGCACTGCATAAAGACGTGGCACACAAAGCCGCTGCCCGTCGAGGGCAGGAGAATAGCGCCGCTTACCCTGGGAAGAGGCACGGTCGATTCTTGAGACCCACCATACCCTTTTTCTTGTGCCCAGAGCAAAACCGCGGCCGGCCAGTGCCTGGAGTTACCGAGATAGGCGATGAAGCAGCCACACGGCGGGGAGGGGAATGTGGGGATGTGGAAGTGTGGTGAGCCTAAGGTTAACTCTTATCCACCCGCCGGAGGCTTAGATTTGACAAAAAAAAATGTCACAGCCGGGATGGATCTCGTACTGTAGGTGTATTCGAGAGCACGCACGGCAGGCTTCCCTGGAGCAACCATATACTTTAATGCAATGCTCGCGAAACCCCATCAACGGTGAACAGTGGAGCATGACTCCGAAGCCCCCCTCGAGTGCAAAGAGACGGTACAGGGTTGCGCACTGACACCCTCAAGCGGTAGAGACTATTCTGGATTCGCCAGCAGGCAGTATACTGGACTACATCAGTATACCGAATGCAATGCTGTATCGACCGGGGATGGATGGGGGCATCGGCACAGACAGGAGAAGAGGATTACATAGAATAAAAAATGGATGGAACTTGTGGCGATGGTGAGGCGAGCTATTTTTTTCGTGTGCGCTCTCTGCTTTTCCATGCCGGAACTCATTTTTATTGTTTCCAGTCGTACCATATGGCGTGTTTCTTGGAGGTATTTGATATTGAACCTACTGACAGCATCCTACTGACAGCATATACTGCCAGGCTCAATCAGTAGATAGCTTCTGGCAGCAGCACTCAAACGCTAGTATTTGCCAGTAAATACTGTACCAGTGTGCAGTCCTAGAAAATTTCAACCGCACTCCCAAAAAAAAGCAGAGCCAAGGACCCCCGGAGCTCGAACGTCTCTCCTGGAATATGATGTTCGAAAACCGCGGAAGGAATGAAGTATGGGATACACAGGCCTTTTCAGTACATATATTATTAATAGCAAGTATCACGAGCCAACCTATGGGATGAAAAGGGTCGTAGAGTAAGGGAGGAGTGGTAGCACCGACAGCGGGAGGTGGTTCCACTCTTTTATCACATATCATCTGAAAAGAAGACCTGTCGACAAGACACAAACCGATCCTCGAAGAGGGAGAACTAGGAAAGTTGAAAATGGTCCCCTATCCCCGACTCGAGGAAGGCCTCATCCTAGGCAGTCTCATACTTCAGTTACTAGCTCATTCAGCAACTCTTTGCTGTTGCTGCTATTGTTGTTTGTTATTATTGTTGTTGTAGTTATCGTCGTCGTCGTAATTGTTGTCGTTGTTGCAAGTGTTATTGTTGGTGCCTCTGTTGCTGTTGTTGTTTTTGATGGTGATGGTGCTGTTGTGCTGTTGATATTGTTTGCATACTGACTCATCGCCAACCAAACTGGTCCGTAGATGTAAAGCAGGCTCAACGTTCTGGTAGGAACAGAAACCCTTGCACAACAAAAACAAACGCGATCCTGACTTCCTCCTTCCTCTTCGTTTGATGAATACCACAAAAAAACTAATAACGCCATCCTGACATCGTCTCTACTCGAGGACGAGCAAAAAATATTGAGAGCTTGCGTAATTGCAAGATAAGCTTAACTTTCTGGCGGGATAGACACAAACGAAACTAACACTATACTGACGTCGTTTCCTCTCGAGGGAAAAATAACATCCCTTCACAGGTCTTGCGTGAACGGCTCACCAAGCTACAAACCGCTGACTTTAGAGCGAAATAGAGACGGCAGCAAACCAAAACCACACAGCTATTGCAGTTGCCCTTGCGGCACAGCCAACACTAACACATCTCAGCCATACCTGTTTCCCCCCCGTAGCTGGGCTGGACCATGCAGCCGGGGACCTCGCACAATCTCCTGTTCAGAGCTGTCGACGCCAAGAGCGCACCACACAAGCGAGGGCACGGGTGAAGTCAGGTAAAAAAATAGTGCGTACAACAACATCCAACTAACGGGCACATACAACATCCAACCAACGGGTAGGTACATACAAAACATCCAACCGAGGGGTACACGGTGATAAGCAAGGGAATCTGTCCACATTAGGAGGCGGTAGTCGATATATTCAAAGGTTCGCGGGCATCTGAAACGGAACGCGCTAAGTAGTGCTGCGCGTTGATAGCGGGTTTCGTGTTATCGGCAAGGAAGCTGGGACCGACTGTATACCGTATAAGCAAGGTGGCACACCCCCTGGGAAAGTTTTAGAGACGAGTTTCTCCAAAACGTGCCTTAAGGCCTAAAGGGGGGCACACACAACGATACTGATGGCGGCGTTGGAAACATTCCGTCGAGTTATTTTCATATACGCACCGCTCCGTGTTTGTACTCCCCCCGCTGCCTAGATTAATTCAGCTTTGAAATTCGCTCGAGGGGGTGTTTCGTCCTATCACACGTGTTATGCGGTACACGTATCATGTACGCAAGTATTTCAACCCCCGTGGGACTTGAAGGCACGCCTTAAGCCTCTCGAGACTTGAGAGCGAAAAGTTGACGGTAAAAAGTGACGATTACAGCAACCATTGTGGCCACTGCGTTGTTGGGGGAGGATGATACAATGGTTGGTGTCCGGGTCATAACGGTTGAGTGCAAAGAGTCATACGGCACAGCCGCAAGATGGTCTAACTGTACCGCTCGGCGCATGCTGCTCGCAGACGATTGATAGCACCAAAAAAATGTCGTTGTTGAGCTCGCTATCTTCAACACCCAAAAGGGGTTGAAACAAATGTTTACAAAAGAGTGACTTGAATGTAGTGCACATCGGTCACAAGAAGCAACACAAGGAGGCTTGCTGAGGCAGGGGCAGGGGATGCACCCGAGCAACATTGCGAGGAAATCATCTGGCAGGAGCGCGCAGCAAACACGTCACTAGACGTACTTCTGCGCGCTCCCACTACTAGGGGCGAAGATATCATATCATTGTAATCCGAACCAAATGGCGTGTGCAAACATAGGGGGGTGTACCTGGTAGGGTTTTGGGGTCCATCGTGGGTTCTGATTTACCCTGGTAGGTATCACTACAGTCCCCCCCCCGAAATAATAGACGGTTGACAAGAACAGTTGCCTGGTGTTAATTTGGTTGCTCTACCGTATATCAAGTCACGGAAGGGTTGAGTGACAGTCGGGCACCGGCTATAGACAAAACAACCGCAGCAGTGGCTTTAAACCAGTTCACTTCAGTTTTGCAAGCTGGGGTTGCATGAAGAAGCAGCTCTGGTTCTTGTACTAGTTCCGCGTGAATCGCCGCAGCAGAAGTGTGTTCCTTCTTTCGAAAGGCGACCTGCAACGGATGCGGTGCTCCACTAACCGTGGACAAACACCGCAACAGCTCTCTTTTCTGCACGAATCACAGCAGCACCGTGACGAGTCTTTCAAAAGGCGACTTTCAACATCTACGGTGCTACACCAATGCGGAACAATACCGCAACAGCCCTCTCCGCGTGAATCACAGCAGCAGCGTGACCCTTCTTTTCAAAAGGCGGCTTGCAACGGTTGCGGCGCTCCACCACTCGCTTTGGACTACACCGCACCAGTTGCTCTCACTCACGTATAACTTTTCCCGGAGAACAAGCCGAGGCCTTCGATTCCTGGCGAGAGCAGGAACCGTCTGCTGGCGGCTCGGCTACGGCCGGTTGGACGGGAGAGCGTGGGGCCACGTCAGCGCGGGCGGTGGATGCTGTAGGAGCAAAGGAAAGGGGCCAGAGCGACGCAGACGAATCGCTCAACCGGATGTTAAGGTTTCAATAATCGACGGGCGGTACGCGGGGGAGCGACGGCAACTCTTTCAAAACGTCGAGCTGCGACGGCCCAAATCAATGCATTATTGTTCACGGGCGTCAGATTTTTTGTACGGGAAGTGTCAAATACCGTCAGGTTCCTTCCAGGGGAACCTTAAAAGGGCGTCAGTTTTTTTGGAGGCGAAAGCGCCAAATGGCGTCATTAGCTTTCGTAGGGTAAAGCGCTAAATCACAGCTCGCGCAATTACGCCAACCGTAAAAATATGGTGTATCGATCATGCCTCGTCTACCGTTAGTGGTTCAGCAATACTTCACGACCGTAGATGTCTGTTCGGCGTGGAATCAGGCAAGATGGTACCAAGGATGTGCAGGCGGTTCCGGGACTAAACCCACGAGTGTGGAGCGGCATCTCCGCTACTCAGGTGGTTGCGCTTCAAATTATAGGGCTGTGAGTTGGCTGAATTTCACGGCTAGTTATTAGTTGGACTTCAGTAGTTGGGTGAAGAAGTAAGCCAATCAACTGGCTCGTAGAGTACTTATCAACAAAAAAACGACAATTCAACCCACACACGCCCCAGTACGATGATATATGCAAACGAGAACTCCCCACGTTACAGAACGCAACCAACAGTAGCATCTAGCCACGACGGCTTATAGTTAGCCAACTCACAGCTCTTTCACATCATACCGCAACTATGGATACATACCAAGCGACCTAAGCATAAAATTCTGGCAGTTTCCGCTCACCGTCTTTAGCACTGCTGTTTTCTGCAGCCGAGACCTCTGCTCTGTACGCTGTACGTACAACAATTGTGGCACAGAGGACAACACAGCAGTGGAACGGCGTACATGGTTGTGGTCAGACGGTAGTTTTCCACCCTGCCGTTGGTGTACCGTTGGTTTACACAAATCGGCGTGAAACCCCCTCATGGCAGACTGCCTGGAACCGGAGCGGAGAAAAACCTAACCCCTGAGGCGTACCTTGCGCCTCTTCCGTTCTCACAACAATCAGCAATGACCGCAAAGAAAAGGTAGCAATAAAGCACACAAGGCATTGCGCACTATGACCTGCGCATGTGCCTGCTACACCGTTGCGGGCTACACCGTCAGCGGGATGCGCCTGTTCCCTTCCACTTGAAACTTGAAATAGGGGTAAGTGGGGCGAAGGGCGACGTTAAGAGACCTTTTCTGTACACATGGTAACCAGGCATGTGGACTATAGTTGCACACTTTCCACCACAGAGGAGCCCAGGAAAGTGGGGGATAACGTTTTTGCATACATTGGTGCCCTGAGAGCCCACAGCTCACCACTGCCGTCGCGAGTCGCCACCAGAAGTTGCCCGTTGAAACCCTCTCATGCCACAAATACTTCATGGAGCCGGAGTAGAAAAACAGTAAATTAGCCCAGGATAAGAGAACTCCCTTGCGCCGCTACTGTTCTCATGACGATCGGCAATAAACGCAATTAATTCAAACTA